>JABAYD010002206.1:0-17396 GCA_014822095.1 Diplotaxis tenuifolia
TCATATATATATATTTTAATCATATTAGGTAATTCCGTAGGTTTTATTTAAGGAAAGTATGCGATACAATAAATATTTTGATATATGTGACCAACTATAGCCTACGAAATTGCTAGAGAATATAATTTTTAGACTATAGATTATATCACATGCTATAGAATCCTTGGAATTTGAGATAGAAGCCAAAGAGCTATGATACATAGGATTGAGATTATTTTTAATTATTACAAAATTAAGGTTACAATTTTTTAAATGATTTTCGATTAATATATAGGGGATAATATATATCTATATCAAACTTGGACAATGTGAAAAAAATACGTTAAGAAAGTAAAAGAGACAATTGCCCAAAAAAAAAAGTAAAAGAGACTTTGCTAGTCCCTAAGAATTCAATTTATCTGACACGCGAAGATGAAGAAACAATATTGATTAGCCTAGAACTTCATTCTTCTAGGGTTCTACTTCCTAATATCAGAATAAAAATATTAAGATGTAGATCCGTTAGACATCACACAAGTAGAATTTTCTAGAGTTACAAATACACCTTCATATATAAAAATAATAATAAAAGCATCTTCAATGGGGGAACCTATCTTCAAAAGTTAATTTTTCTTTAAAATGAATCAACATTTTTTTTCCAATAGTATTTTCCATTTTCTCTTTGTAGAAATAAATTCCAAAAACCTTCCAAATGCACCGGTTCTTTTATATCCACTAGTGTTACTAAATTATTTTGTTATAACAATAACTCAACACAATTGCTATTTACTATTAATTCAAAATACTTATCTAATTTAAACCAAAATAAATTATCTAATAAAATTAATACATAATCTAAAATAAACCAAAAGTATCATATTTTATAAAGAAACAACCTTACATACATTTCTTCTGTAAGCTTATTTATCTTGAGATTTTCTTAATCATGTTAAAGGTTCTTAGAAATGAAATATATTCATGTTCTTAGATATAAGTATCTAATTAAATGAAAAAATTATTGAAATTTTGAAAGTGATAAAATATGATTGACGTATAAAATTTATTTTGTCAAAATAAAAAATAGGTAAAGTTAAGAACCAATTTATAATTAATGAGTTCATCTACAAAAACAAAAAGATCTTCAGATTTGAAACAAGACAAGGCAAACTTCATTTTGAAACAAGGTAATAGAGTAGAGTTATAGCAAAGGAAGTGGGGTTCAAAATGATCTAATGAGACTGTCTCGCTTCATTTCCTCTAAATCAACCATTTCACTAGCAGGCATTGACTCATAAAGTTCTTTCTGGCTTTCAATATCAACTGAAAAGTAAAATTCATAGATAATATCACCATATCAGTGAAGTGAGTTTCTTCAAGTATAACATATAGCACCTGCAAGTAATTGATAATTCCACAGCTGAACCAACCAAACCAAAAAGTTTGGTTCATTTCAGTTACGAGGTGGTTTGTTTTGAAAATTAAAGATAGGTTTTCGAGTTGGTTTGGTTCTATTCAATAGTCGGTTATTTTGGTTTTCTAAAATAAAATTAGAAACTATATTGATCTTAATGAAAATCCCAAATGGAACTAATGGACTTACCAAAATCCGAATCAAAATAACCGAACTAACCAAAATAACCAACTTAACTGGAATTGTGAGTGTTTAACCACCTATAACTAAAATTCGACCAAATTCAAAAATATTTGTAGGATTTTCTAAAACCGAACCAAACTAATATTTTGGTTCAGTTCTCTGACATTTTTACCAAATCGAACTAACCAAATTCCGGACTAGCCAACTCAAAATAAAACTAAAATAGCCAAACCCGCATGCTTAGTCTCCAATCTCTAACCTCGATGCAACAACAGAGAAAGTCATGGATATATTATAAACAGTCCATTTCATATTTACACTAGTATTATTTCCCGTGCATGCATGGACATAGTATTTCCTTATATATATTTTATAAACTAAAGAAATATTCTAAATATATTTTTACAGTTAAAATTGTTATTTGAGGGTTATTATTAATAAATATAAGAAAAAATAAAATTGTTATAAAATATTTAAAAATAAATAATTAACTAATATAAAAATGAGGGATCTCAAATCTCTTGCAGAGGAACTATATTATTAAGAAAAACAAAGTAAGCCAATTTGATCCGAGCATAAACAACAGTAATGCCACTTTCTGAACATAGAAATGAAAAACTACTTAAGACATGATCATTAAGTCAGGGGTCGTTCCCGTTTCGCCTGCTTCGTAGGCCTCGTTCGTAGCTTTCTTATTCACCACATGTTTATTTATTTTTTCTCCTTGTGTTGCTTTTTTGGGCTTTGTAGTTTTGTTTCAAGCTGAATCTTTCATCTTCGTTTTCTGCAAAATCACCACCAAAAATGTTGCAGTAATAGGTTAATACTCTTCATTAAAGAAGAGGAGTGCATTTGAAATGTGATTCATGTATTCTGTCAACCTTAACTTTTTTCACCATATGTAAGTTTTTCTGATATTTAGATGAGAAAAGACAAAAACAAAACTAAGTACAAATTAAGATGAGCATTGAAGAGTTTGACGTTATATATCTCACTAACCTTGATCACAACAATATGTGAAAAATTAAGGCTCATTTACTTCAAGGCTCAAAGGCTGATGATAATCCGCTTGCTATAGATTTAGCCTTTAGATGCCAATATTTTGGCTTCGCTTGAAGCTGTAAAATCGTCAAAATTTTCAGTCTTTCCTGATTGTACTAATGAGATAAATCTCAAAATATGTGGATCTTCAATTAATTACCTGCAGAAACTGCTGCAGTTGCTTATTCACTCGGAACATTCCCAATCACTCAAAATAGTAATTTCTTCTGTTATCATGATACATATATCATTCATATCGTAAAATGTGAAGCAGAAAACACACAAAAGTCTGATACAAAAAGGAAAAAAAACGAAATATGTGCCTATTCAATTGGGTGCAAGTAAACTTCATTCTCACACGGTAGACTCGGAAATGTGAATATTATAACCAACAAAGCTAATTTCAGAAATAATGAGTGGAACCTAAAAAAAACATGAACGAAGTTGTTGCAGAGTATTTAGAGATTTAACAATTTCTGAATAAAGATAGAGAAGAACTTGAGTTCAACCTGAATAATATTAATTGAAAAACAAATAGTTTTAAAGTTCATGATATAGTGGATGTAGTGCGAGAAAAATTAGGGATTCTAGATGATTTTTTTTTATTTTGTTTTATAATAAGGGAAATTAGAGTGTATAACCTTCAAACAAATTTTAATTCATTCCATAACTAAAAACCCTATTCCACCGATATACACACTTATTATTATAAAATACCATATTGCCCTTAGGCATTACCGGGAAAACCTGCTACTTATTATATAATTATTATTTTTTCCCCAAGGTAAGTGAACGGGCGTGTTCCTTTCTAAATCACATGATTTATTGCAAATAAATATTTCACAATTTATTCGTTTTACTGTTACTGGACCGTCGTGGCGCTTGCTACATCACACCGTTTCAACTTTTTACTTTACCTGTTCTCTATGTGATAAAGTTAATAGTTCATCTCTTTCTTCACAACCAAACCGGCCCGGCGACTGTTGTCGGAGTTTATAGTACAGAGACACCGCTACAGGCTTCAGCAATCGACGAACCTTCGTAACAGAGATACACAGAGAGTCAATACTAATATTTGGTTTTCTCGGTGCGTTTACTTTCATGTTTTTATCTTCATTATCCCACTGTAATTACGAGTTTTCCAGATCTATGGTGTTGCGATTAAAATGCCGGAAGATTTGTTGATTTGTTAAAATCTTTCATTAGAAGTTCAACCGTTGCAGAGTTAGCAGATTTGAGTTGTATTGTATACATTTTTATTGTCATCTTCATTTCTTTGCGGTTTTCTGGGGAATTCGTCGTAATTCCATACGAGTATACCCACTGAATTTTACTATGTCTGTTTCTGAACTTTTAACACCATAGATATATACTTTTGTTTAATTAGTGGCCTTTTGTTGTAACTTTAGTATGCATGTGCCCATAGATGTGCCTTTCTGCTTCGATTCCGTTTACTTCATGACCACATTTCGACTATTCCATTTACATGTTCTTTCATTACTATACCTTTCTAGTCTTTCATCGATTCTATATTGCCTCGTCTAATACCGCCCGTCATATATTCCATTTACTTGAAAATCAAAATCCATTCCATTTGTTAATTTAATTTGTTATTGCCCTTTTCGTTTCGGTTTCTGGTAGACTATAACTGAGCCTATACAATATTTTTAAAAAGTTTGGCTATTAGTTGACCCTTTTTCAGAGTTAGCGGATTTGAGTTTTATTGTGTGCATTGTTATTGTCATGTTCATTTTTAAAGTTTTCCTGTGAAATTGATGAACATTGATTAGGAGTTTTAACACAGGCCTATACAATGTCTGTATTTGAAATTTTGATACCATAGATATATATGTTTGTGTTGTACTTGGTCGTATGCTTTCACTGTAGTATTCATGTGAGCGTACACATACCTTCGTTTTCCATTCCATATGAGCTAGTAACACTTTGTTACTATTCCATTTACTTTACAAGCATTACTATACTATTGTAACACTTTATCGCTACTACACGAAATGTAGACTATTGCTTTGTCCCGATGTTAGACATTGTTGTTTCTATTGCATATTTGTCTGTACTATTTTAGCTCTACTCCATTAATAGAAATTTCTGAGCTATTCAATTTATCTACATGTTTGTATCTTCCAATATACCACTTGAGTGATTGTATAGTGTTGATATAAGACTTTCCATTTCATAATCATAGTTGACGCTTCTTACGTAGGTTAACTTACGTGTACAGGTACGATGGAAGAACAAGACATTCCTAGCAGATTGTTTGAGGCTGGGTTTGAGCCAACGGGCCGAAAACGTGTTAACAACTATTTCAACTTACGTTGGATTGGTCTGATTAAGGAGGCGCTTGAGGAGGAGGATTTGGCCATGTTGAACACGTCGCAGTTCAAACGAGTTTTGCAGATGGGTGCCCATACCTTCTCTGTCATGTTCGTTCATTACATTCTATCCCGCCAGTTAGTCACAGCTAAAGAGTTTGAACTGTGGTGGTTGTTTGTCGGGAAGCCGATTCGCTATGTCATACAAGATTTTGCGCTTGTAACCGGGCTCAACTGTGGTGGAATCGGTGGGACAGACGGTGAGTCCTCCCTTAAAGGACATGGTCGAGGGAAGGCAACCGGGAAAGGGAAAAGCTCGACGTCCATATGGGAGGAGTTGTTTCGGGGGGAGGAAAAGCCCACAACCTCATGGATTATGGAGCGGCTTGTCAAGGGAAAAAAATACAAGGATGGGTTAACCCGGTTGCGGTTGTCTTTGCTGATTTTAGTGGAAGGTATATTGTGTCCAACTTGTGGGCAAACCAAAATCAGACCCGAGATGGTGGCCAGGCTTGCGAATATTGACGAATTCCTAAACTATCCATGGGGCAGAGAGTTTTTTTTGTTGACTGTTAAAAGTACGAAATTACGCGAAGCAGCGAATTATCTGCAAGACACGATGGCCATACAAGGATTCTCGCACGCTATGGTATTGGTTACGCTAACGGCATGTCCTTCTATAATTTTAAGGGCCGGTGAAGCTGATCCACTGGCAGATACAAGTCTTACGAGCGAAGAAATAATAAGCAAGGTTGTAGAGAGGAAGCTGGTGGTTAACGTCGTCTCTGCCAAGGCTGTTGATCAATTGGGTCAGGTATATCACTAACAATTACATTCCATTCCATCAATTTTACTTTACCATTCCATTTTTACCTGTCATACTCCATTCCATATGTTTAACAATTAGTAACATATGCGCCATTATTTTACAGGCTTATGTCCGCTCGTGCATAAGTTCTGATGCCGAGGGAGAGGAGTTATATCGTGGATTGGGAGACGTGGAAGATGGTTCAGTTGTTGCAATGCTGAAGTTGATTGAGGAAGAATACCCTTTTGAGCATAACACTTGGTCCGGTGGTGTGAAAGCAGATGAGGTGAAGGGTAAGAAGGCTCAGACACCAACATCTGAGTCAAGTGATGATAATGTATCTGACCGAGGAGAAAAGGATACCGGTCACCGAGGTGGTGTAGACAGTGAACCTCACAATGTAGACCCGCAAGGGCAATCTGGAAGGCATCATTCGGATGAACCTCAAGCTGGTGAGAATATACCTCTCGACGTGCCAAGTTTACTTAGACTTGCAGCTGACGCTTATGAAGAGAAAGTTATCCCAATGTTTGAAGGGTATATTTTGAGTTTAAAAGGCCATTTTAATTCGCAAGTGGGTGTCCTCCGTACTGACTTGCAGACGGTAACAAAGGCGATTGGTGATTTGGATAGTAAGGTGGAAGTGGAGTTTAAAAAGATGAGGGAGTTATTAAGTGGTGGTGAACAAGTGGGTGGATTTAGTCGATACCGAAACGAGTCTCCCTTTTCCGGGCAGTATGATGCCTTCCACACGGCTGATGGACATTCGCATGAGAACCGCACCCCGTCGGTTGCGCAACATAATGAAGGACAACCATCGGAGGTAAGTCTTATTCAATGTTTTATATGAATCCAATTTCGGTTCTATGTCATTTCTAGCTAACCATATCTATTCCATTTCACTATAAAATTGCTGATTATTTTCGTTTACATAGCCACAAGGAGAGGGAAACGTTGAAGCTGAGAAAGGGAATAATGCGGAAGGTGGTGTCTCTCAGCCAATTGAGACGACTAGTGCAGAACCTTCCGAAATGCTGAGTGAAGTACCTCAGACAGTGGAGGCAAGTGGTGCAGTACGTGAGCAACATCTTAATGATGATTCTAACCATGATAAGGTACGAACACACATTGATTGGGAAGTTAGTATGTTTTGTATGTCTTTAGAGTCGTGTCATGATGGAAAGGATAACTAACATTGATGGGAAGTTATTATACCTTTCTATGTCATTTGATTATTTTCATTTTGAGTTTGCTGTACTATTTTCTTATCAACTGAAGTTTTATAATGTTCCATGTATTAGAAAATGCAGGGAAACCCACCAAGGGTCGCACCCTCTGACCCTACTCATGAAGCCGGAGAGAAAAATGCATCAGATGTTCAGTTTAACGAAGAACATGAAGATGTTGCTACATCTGAAAATGTCGAGGTAAAATTTAGCTTCAATCAATCGGTAATACTTTCGTGATCATACTGTGTGTTGATATACATTTTTAGAATTCTTGGTGCCTGCGTATCCATACTATTTCATATTTCCATTTGTGCCATGTTTTTACATGCCTTGAATTCCTTCTGCTTCATGTATTTCCCTTGAGTCTGTACCTTTGGGGAACAACTTATTTTCTCAAGTTATATTCTATTCCATTCAATTTATTTGCAACTGTTCTATTTGTCTGGTTTTGTTGATATACTATTTAAGAGTAATTGGTAAACAATACTGATGTTACCTATATTGCGCAATCAGGGCAAATCACCGGGTATCCCTTCTGAATCTACTCATCCCTTCCAACCAACATTTGGACCAATTTCTGCGTCTCCCGAACACCACGAAGAAGCTGGCCTATCTCCAAATGTCGAGGTACAGATACGATAATTGGGTTTGGGATTCCTTTGTGATCAAGTCATGTTGTTTTAACTATTACTTATTATTAAATTGAAGTTAGTAATGTGAATATTTTGTCATAGGACCATCTCCGTGAAGCAGCTGACCGTGACATGGATGTCCATGTTTCTGGTATTGTTAAAGAAGTTATTTCGGAAGTTGGAAATGAGACGGTAAGTGCGCATGAAGTTTTCATACTATTCCATGTTTCTGTAGAGACCATGTTATATGCTAACGGGTCCTTGGTACGCACAGGAACCTGTTCAGTCCTCGCCGCCCGAAACAGTTGTTGGAGATGTTAATCAGCAAGTAAGTATCCAACCGCATATACACTCCGTCTTTTTTGTTTTCTTCTTTCCTTATTGTATAATAGCTAAAAACAATTGTTATTCTAGGTTCCGGAACCAGGTGTTCCTACTGAGCCGGTCCAGTCCTCGCCCAATGAAACAGTGGATGGAGATAATAATCAGCAAGTAAGTATCCAACGGCATATATTCTCCATCTTTGTTGTTTTCTTTTTCGCTTCTTCTATAATAGATAAATTCATTGTTATTATAGGTTCCTGAACCAGGTGTTCGTAGTGAGGATGATGTTTGTGTAGAAGATAATGTCAGTGAAGCTGCAGATGAAGATGAAGTTGTGTTTGTTTCTGAAAAAAATCCAAAACCAGATGAAGCTAAGGTTTTTATCAATGCCCACACCTTCTAACTGTGATTTATTTTCTTGTTCGATGGTATTGTTTTTGAATTCGTGCTCTGTAATACTAGGATGCTCGGCCCGCTGGGGTCAGACGATTAAGTAAACGTACGCGCACAGTGCGCAAACTATACACTCCTCCAACAAATGCTACCCGTAAGAAGGAGATCAAAAAAAGAGATGCTCAGCCAAAAGGGGAGAGGGCCCAACCAGCTAAAAGGGTGAAAAAAACGGCCGCGGATGTTCCTCGACCCCCGCCACCTCGGAAAGACATGTCTGTGTTTGTAGGTGGTTTTGCGGCGTTTAGTCCTCCATCCCCAGCGGCGAGAGAGGGTTTCTTGCAGAAAATGGCAGCTGCAAAGTGAGTTACAATTCAACATTCTATTTTATTTTTTGAAGTGTTCCATACTATTTTATATAGTATGTTTTATGTACCATTTACACTTACGCTGTCACGCTTCTTCCGCAGATCAATTGGTACAAGTACAAGTTCCGTCTTTTCCATAGCCTCGTTAAAAGATGTTTTCCATTGCACCTCTGTTTGTTCGAATGAGGTACGTATGTGCCTCGTAAATATATTTCGTCTTAGATCTAATACTCTCATATGGTATGCCTCTTACATTATCTGGATTTTGTAGGCTATGGACCGTGTTGTCTCTTTCATTAGGAAGCGTCGTGACAGTGTTCCGTCATCTAGATTTTATTTCCTCCCACCATCGTTTCTCATGGACATGGTCCATTCTTTTAATGCGTTTCAGTCTCAGCTTAATAAGGCGGCTTTTAGTTTTCCATCCGCTCTTTGCAGCCAGTTTCTGACCCGGCCACAATGGTTTAACCAAGTTGATTATGTCTACTGTTCGGTTCTTATTGAGAAAACACAGTGGGTTGGGGTGGTGATAGATTTGACATTGTCGACGATCTATGTCGTTGACACCAACCAGACCTGTCCTTCCGAGTTTCAAATGAAGTCTGTGCTCACCCCTATTTCGGTTATGATGTCTTACGTTATTTCGAGTTTTTGTCAGGCAACACGGCCGCGGGAGTTCAATCTGCTTCCTATGCCCATTTCTCGCATAGATATTCCAGTCCTACTTGAACATCCAGGTATTGATTATAAAAGTTGATGTAGGTCTGTGTTTGAGATAGTTTGAACTATACAATGAACTTTTAATGTTTGCCTACAGGTTTCTCAGCCGTCGCTTCTCTTATTATGTTAGAGACTTCAGCGGCTGGGCAGCCTTTGAATGATTTGGAGCTGACTGAAGAACATTTACGCATAGCAGCGGAGAATTATCCAATCGGGACGCTGGATATGTTTGAACCTTTTTCTCCAACTCCTCAAGAATAGGGCGCTGGCCAATTTAGTATTTATTTCGTGTTGTGTTCTCATATTGAAAAGTCCTTGTACTTCTCACACTTCAGCTTTATGTTTGACGATATTTCGTAATGATATGCACCTAAACCATAATGCTATATTTAATTTTTTAACTTCTTGGATTTCTAACTATTCTATAGTTTTCGCTTATATTATGTATACTATACTACTAACATGCTAGCAATTATCTATGTTTTCATAAAGTTCTAGTAATATGTGATTGTTAGGGAATATATGTGAGTGGTTAGCAATTATCCTTACGGCAATGAAAATTCATTTCTATACCATTTATTACCGGTTTGGGTTGTCATTGGTTTGCGTATATCTTTTATACGGGGATTTCAGGTTTAGATTTCCAAATGTAACTTCCTATTTGATATGACAAGAGCATCCAAATGTTGGTCAATGTCTACTACTTAGTTTTATGTAATTTATTAGTGAGATCATTCCATTCCATTTTCCTGGAATGGAATATTCAACATGAGAAAGTATCGTCGTCTAGCACCCACCAGATATCTTACGTGTCCATTGTCGGTTAAAGTTGATTTTATCTCTACGACTGGTTAGGGTTAACTGACTCAGTTTGTGTTGTCAGTGCTGGGATTGTTTAGGTTTGACATAGCCGGTTTGGGTTGTAAGGGCTTAAGTTTTAGGGTTTATTGATCACATGTTTTGGTTTTCCGTTTAGTGTTTACATTTTGAAGACTAACTTCCTAGTTTGTATTGGATAACAACTTGTACTACTTGCTATTATGTAATTTATTTATACGATCATTCCATTCCATGATAATGTAATGGAATAGTTGACCAGTAAATGTATATACATGGTATACACCTAAACAATTACCTCCAGGTAATTATTTAGGTGTGTTCTCCAATAATGAAATATATGGTTTGTGGGTGGTTAGGGTTGACATACCCGGTTTGGGTTGTAAGGGCTTAGGTTTTAGGGTTTATTCATTACATGTTTTGGTTTAGAGTTTAGTGTTTACATTTTCAAGGCTAACTTCCTACTTTGTATTGGATAACAACGTGTACTAATGGCTATTATATAATTTTTTAATAAGGTCGTTCCATTCCATGTTTATGGAATGGGATAGATGAAGGGTGAATGTATATACATGGTGTACACCTAAACAATTACATCCACATAATTGTTTAGGTGTCGTCTCCAATAATGAAATATATGGTTTGTCATTGGTTTGGTTTGACATATCCGGTTTCGACTGGGAGTTATTAAGGTTTATATTTACATTCTGGGACTTGTTAGGGTTTACATATCCGTTTTGGGTTGTTACTGGTTAGGGGATTTGTGGTTTATATTTCCAATTGTAACTTCTTATCTTATATGAGAAGATTAAGTAAATTATAATCTATACCATTCGCTTTGGATAGTATGGACACAATGTTATGTAACTAACACCTTGGTTTGTGAAATAGTATACGCTACTTCGATACATAAGTTAATAAATGGACAAAATATAGTGGAGAAAGGCATTTTGATATTTAACACAAAAGAGAAGGCATTCGGGCGTATCTTACAAGTACCATCAGTTTTTTGCTTACAAATGGGAGAACATAGCATACTATGTACATACTAAATACAAGGATATATGACGGTGCAGCATATATCAGTATATTTAGTAAAAGGATGTTCTTACTTCCCCATTGAACTTGTTACGATGTCCACTATTTAGACGACAAAAGCTTCCACATTAGCACCAAGTTCCCAAAAGAGTTATTCGAACTGCTTTCTAATGCCTTCTCCATAATAATAACTTATCATATTGGGTTACGGCAGGATGCCCTGTTGTGGCCAGAACGTCCACAACGCTTGCATTTCCTGACTGTGTTTTGTCCTGATTTCTGAAAGAAATGTATATATGTATTTTAATCAGCACCGGTCTTAACATTCCACTATTTCAGCAGTCTACATCTATTCTTTCTATTCTATCTGAGATAGTTCTACATTCCATTCCATATAATTCATTTCTGAAGCTTCTCTGTACTATATATAATCATACCTTAAATTCCCCACGAGACAGAATTCGGACTTTACGTGGACGGCCAGGTGGGCGCCGAACTGCTGGTGGCAGTACTTCCACTTGAGTACCCGACCCAATTTGTACACCACCGACTGATGGGACAGGATAGATTCTACCAGCAAAGCTTTCCCTCCATGTCGGTACGTAGTACGCTGCTGCCACCAAAGCATTTGATGGAAACCCAACCCTGGTTGCCGCAGCGAGTGCATGAATACATGGTATCCCGATTTCGTCATACTCACGACATGTGCAACTTCCAGGTCCTAATAAAACCGTGAAGCACTCGCCGGTTCTGTCCTGGACTTGGAACTCAAGATCGGCTATATCACGAACAGCCAGAGCAGTAGATAGATCATAATTTTCCTCCACCAGTTTCCTCACGTTAGGTGTAAGTGTTCCCGCCTATCGGTTTGCTTTTGCTCGGCGTAAAGCTAACCAGGATATAACAGTAGTGCGTATGTACTCAAACATGGTGATAAGAGGGTACTCTCGAGATTCCTTGATCACATTATTCCATGACTTAGCTATGTTTGAATCCATGATGTTGTACCGTTGCCCTTTGAAGTGAACCCTGGTCCAGTTTTTAAAACCTGTGGAGTAAATATAATAGGTTATACATATTTGATATTTCTTAATTGTATTTGTGTAGTAAATTATGTGATATATACCTATGTCCACCAAGTAGGCAGCGCATGCGGGGTTGATTTTCTGAATTTCAATAAACTTCTTATTAAACTCCTGAAGGGTGAAAGCCCTTGCCGCCGCTGACATCAGGTTTGTCAGCCTGCTAGTCTTAAATAATACTTTCACATTACGCCACAGATGCACAACACATATCACATGTTGTGCGTGGTTGTAAACCTGTCACATAAATAGTATAGAACATTAAGTAATATAGTATAGTATAAAAGTGCTTCATTAGACCAGGAGATATTTGAAGATTGTTTCAACATTATATTTCATACCTTCCTCAGTCCTGAGAAGATGCTTGCATGTCGATCGGAGACGAAAACCAATGCAGGTGTATCGACCACAAAAGTTTGCAACCTTTGGAAAAACCATTCCCAAGCATCGTCGTTTTCGCTATCTACAACAGCAAACGCAAGTGGGAAGATTTGGAAATTCCCATCTTGAGCTGCAGCAGATAGTAGACAGCCTCACTTCCCTTTAAATGAAGTCCCATCAACGACAACAACTTTTCGCATTGAAGGATAACCCTTTATTGAAGCTCCGTATGCGACAAAACAGTACTTGAATCTTGTTCCACCTTCCGGGTCCTCTGTAGTCTCTAAGTAACATACGGTCCCTTCATTTGACGACTGGAGCAGCGACATATATGCTGGTATGAGCGCATAGCTTCCTATCATTGTCCCCATTGAATGTTCCATCGCCAACTCTCTAGCTCTCCAAGCTTTCGAATAGGAGACATTGACATGAAACTCATCTAGTAATATTTTCCTTATAGCTGCTGCAGTTGGGCCCCTCTTAATACCAACAAATCTGGACTACAATATCTCTCTAATAACTTGCGTGGTAGCCAGTTTATGGTAGTTCCGGCGCTCATCAACTGTGCAAGGGTGAGTGAGGTTTTCCTGACGAACTTGAAAGTTTCTAGTGGCATCAAGCAACACAGCATAAACGCGCCATGGGCATCCCTCACCCACGCATTGTGCAAGTAGTATATATGGACTAGACCGTGTAGTCTTGAAATGGAACTTTCGATTTATAGCATGTATGGCCAGTTTGATCTTGCAGTCGGTTTTTGATTTGAAGACTCTTCCGACGTAGAATTCATCTCCCTCGTATTGTACGTCTGCCAAAGCTGTGTCAACCCCTGAAATATTTACAAAATAGAATAGTAAGTTAGTATATTGGACATGGAATAGTAAATAAAGTATTAACTTCCATGCAGTTCAGTGTTCACCTGATCCTTCGCGATTGTTGAAGATAGGGGGAGCATCCCTTCCAAAGAATGCTGGAGTGTTTAGGTTGTTTAGCATCTCGTGGAGGGACTCGTCAAATCTTCCCCAGTGTAGACCATCGTCTACTGCAATGTCTTCTAACTCTTCAGAACTGTAGTTGGAGTCACCAACTCCACCATCTGTGTCGGGAACTCCGGGAATTCCAAAGATTAGGCGTCTCCGTACCGGCCTGGATCCCTCTCCGATGGGGGCTGTTGTAGTTCTAAGAACTGGGACGATCATATCGTCATCTGAGTCCGAGTCTGAATCAGTTTCATCTTCTACAATTTGTTTGTTCTTCCCTCGGTCATTGGCTCCTCCATTTGTAGTTGGACGTCGGCTTCTTTCTACTTGCTCTCTGATTACTATTCCACCTACACCACGTGGAATAGACTTCTTCGGAGCTTTGGGAACTTCCATATCTTGCGTCGAATATTCGAGGATTATTTGTACGTTCACCGTGGACTCGATATGGGTTTGTGGAATTGTCAATGGTGTCTCTGACAACGCAAAAGCATGGAAATCTTCATCTTCCATTTCATTTTCGGCTCCTTTGTCTTCCACTATTGGTATGTTCCAAGCTAGAGCTCCTTGGGGAGGAACATCCCTCCACTCATTTCCCGGCCTGATGATCGATACGAGAAGAGGAACTTCTTCAACTGCTCGCCTAATGTTGATAAAGACTCTTACTTCTGTGTCGTCCGTTATGTACTGAGGCGTATCTAGCTCCCCATCGCCAAATGTAATCCATCGCGGGTACTAATAGGAGAGTTTCAGTGATATTTCTCTCGATGGTAGTTGAAGACGTTCCCTGACAGTTGTCATTAGGTCCATCAGTGACATGTCCATGTTTAGACGAATGTAATGCTCGTTTTTGCACGTTATGTCGGGGTCGAATATCCACAGTTGATCGTTGTCACGGACCCACGTTCCATGTATAAGCAAGATTTTATCTTGCTCAGTCATCTACAGTGATCTAAAAACAAAAGTGATTACTATCTCAGATCTAAACCACCATACCATTCCATGTGTACCGAAAGTATGACCATACAGACTATCCTCCATGTCCACTATAAAAGACATGTATTACATGATGATTACGGAAGTTACCTGTTTGTTTCTGCTCAGCATTAACTTTGTCTCTGCATTCACCTTCCTCACTGTCTTTTTCTTACTTCTAACAGATATGGACAGAATGGAAGACATAAATGGAATATATCATTATTGTCACAGTATTCTACTCTGATCCACATATTAACATAACACAGTAATTTTCATTTGCGGTAAAAACGACCGTGACGTGTCTCACTTTATATTCGGATGTTATGTTCACGTGGGAAAAAACATGGTCCACACACGCGGGCCCATGACGTTGATACTTTCTCATCCATTCGTTTCTCCCTAAACTAAATAATAAAGTTCCTACGTAATCATCCGTAATAGCCGTCGACCTGAACTGTTTGCCATTTGCTCACTGGTTACCTGTTCGTAAGAAGGGTATAACCGTATCATTTCTGACCCAATTGTTAGCGATTCAATTACGTCAAAATCATCTCCATTCACTTAATTTCGCTCCTCTTTTTAGTTATTTCGCAAGTTCACCCTTATAATAATAATAATTTAATAGATATCAATTTTTTAGAAGAAAATTATTTCTTCGGCTTAATACATTTTGATCGATTCACGTTTTATTCAATTTTTAAAAATAAATAATTTAATCCATGCGGCATGATATGATCGGTGAAATGACTTGCGCTTTAGTATATAAAAAATTAGCCTAAAATAAAGAATTGTAAATTTTGAGAAATGAACAATTATGTTTGATTCCGGATAAATATTAAAAAGTGGCTTAAAGTTTGATACTTCAGATATAAATGATGTGTCTTATACTCTTATCCAAACAACCGAACAAATAACCAAATTGTTATTTCACTTCGAAAGGAGTTTGGCAATGGTGTTAAATGACCTCGATTTGATTACTGAAACAAAACTAATATCAATAAAAAAAACAACCATGCAGAATTTCTTTTTTATTTATAATTCATAAAAAAAATTATCAATAGATAATAATACATTTACTTATAAAATTTCGCAAAATATTAAGGTAATAGATGTTAAAGTATTATTTTGAAATACAACATAAAAATAATCATAAATAAATATCTATCTATATTATATCTGAATAAATTTTAAAATGTATTGTATGCAAGTTACATAAACTAAAACTTTATATTAAAAAGAGTATATATTTAATTATTTCAGATTATAATTTATGTATCAACTCAAAAATATATTAATAAATAATAACAATCATTAAGAATAAAAAATAAAAAATAAACAAATACTATATACTGATAATAACGAATAAGAAATTAAAAAATAAAATAAAGAGTTATATAGTATATAACATTATGTAATAATATATTTATTTTTATAATAATATCAAACTTTTATATTTAGAAAATAAAAAATATGTGTGGATCAACTCTCGTATATAGTTTTTTTTCTTTAGGTTTTAGGAATATATAGTGCTATTTAGATAAATTTTTAATTTCTTAAACAAAAACATTTCTATTTCAAATAAAAGATAAAGATATGATGTGATATCTTATCTATTAAAACATAAGGCATGACTTCGTTCATGTGTAATTTTTTATTTTAGACCAACCTTTAAAAAATTATTTAAATTATATTATGTATAAATATATGAAGTATTTGAACTATTCTAGAACAAAAAAATCAAATAGATATTCTTATATTTTCTCCAAAATTATATATGCATAAAATATTTTCATATTTTTTGTTTATAATTTAAATATATATTACATTTTTCATTAAATGAACTTTAAATTATTTAATTAATTTCGTATTTACTTAAAATAAATGTAAAGAATGGACTACAAAAAAGCAATACCAAAACCCTAAAAGTCCAAGGTTATTCGAACACGAATGGATATTGAATGTTCGCTCAGGCATATCTCAAGCTAAACTTTCCGGGTCGTATCTATTCCATCATGAATTTTAGGATAGTGTCTATTCCATTATAAGCAATACCCTAAAATTCATAATGAAATAGGCATGATCTAAAAAGTTGAGTTTCAAATAGACCATTTTTCCTAGTTTGGCATATCTCCTGGCTGTGTAAGAATTATACGAAGGGCTCCATTTTTATGAGAGCAAAAAAAGAATGCCTCAGATTTAGATTACGATTTCAGCTGTTACTTTGGATTTTTTTTATTTATTTATAGCTTGATATTTATTAAAATAATCGAGCAAGTACATATATAGTCTTCATGTAGAGACTTGATATCATTGTAGAGACATAAAACTGAAAATAATATGTAGACATATTTTGGAGTTTATTTTCACAAAAAAAAAATCGAGTAAAGACAATTTTAATATGTTTTAAATTGTAAATATTTATTTATATTATTAAAATAAACATATAAAATAAAATATTATTAAAGGAGAAGTACCAAAATAAATAATTCTTTTTAAAAAATTGCATGTCTTTGAAGTTATTAATTAACCTAATTTTAGAATTCTTTGTCTTTTCATGTTTAATTAATGCATTGCCAAAATCAAATTCTAACTAAAATATCATGGCAACAACAACTAATAAACCTAGATTTTAGCATTCTCTGTATTTTCATATTTATTATATATATATATATATATATATATATA
>JABAYD010002234.1:0-16497 GCA_014822095.1 Diplotaxis tenuifolia
AAAGGAGATGATCAAGTCGCGGACATTCTCACAAAGGCATTGGGGAGTTCAAGGTTTGAAGATCTCAGGAAGCAGCTTGGAGTAAAGTCGAGATATGATTAAGGAGGAGTGTTAAACTATATAATTATATCTCTCCTTAGTACATTAATATAAGTTAGTTATTTACACAAAGAGTTGTAACTCTTCATGTTGTGTCCTTTGTATGAAGAGTTGTGTCTCTTATCTTACAATGATTTGATCTCTATATAAAGGTCAATCATTTGTTGTAAACAATATCACAGAATCTCAATAATATCCAAGTAATTTCAGACAAGAAAATTCGTTTAGAACTTTCTGGAATAATTGATCCATTTTATTCTTTGTCTCGTATTCGTGTTTAACACACTATAATTTTTGTATAACACAAGCGGTAGTTAAAAAGATTAACATGTATTTTTTATTCCATAAAAATTACAAAATATTGTACATACATTATGATCTTCAACAAAAACTTCTAACAACCTGATGTTATGAAAAAAAAGAACAATGGTTGACCAAAATATTTTCTTGTGTTTCTCCCAGGTTGATAAGACGACCCTCGATGAAAAACTGCAAATAAATAAATATTATGACCGGATTTCTAAAGACGGAAGAAACAATTAAGACGCGATAAGGATATTTCTATCCTGTGGTCAAATCAAATTAGTATTTTAGATTGTCAATCCAATCCAAAATGATTCTATGCAACGAGAATACAAGACAATAGTTGAATCCAAGTGCAATCAACGATGTAATAGTTTTACGTTTCAAACAAGTAACAAGTAGTAAAAGAAGCAATCAACACAATCAAATCAATGAGATAAAAAAAAACCATGGACAAGGGTATTGATATTGGGTGATCAAGTTCTTATCTAGAGAGTGTCAAGACAAACAATCAATCAAGTTCTATAGGCCTAAACATAATATCTAAACTAGTTCTTTGTCAAGATAATAGTTCATTTTCTTTTAATCATTAAACATCAATGTCTTTAGTTGAAATTAATCAAGCAAGCAATCATTATGAACAAGTTTACTAGCCACCTAAGCACCTTAATATCAAATGTCTTTGGTTAAGCAAGCAATGGGCAATATTACTTTGGTTCAGACATTTCAACAAACATCTGTCAGGCAAATGTCTATAAATCAATCCTAGACTCATCAAGTCTAGAATAACTTTTAAACACAAGTAATAAGCATATAATATGAATGACCCAACAGTAAACTCCCTAGATTATCACCTAATCACCCTTAATCATCCAAACCCACAAGTTCAAAGAAGTATACTCACTAAGTACCATGTTTAACCTTAAACCCATGATAGAGTTAAAACTAATCATGTTAATGAGAAGATATAAAATTAGAATCTGAAAGAAAGATAGATCTAGATAATCAAGATTCAAGTTTTTTTTACCAAAGTAGTAGTCTTTTGGAGAGAAAACAAGACAAGTCCTAATTTTAGGTCTAAAATGTATATATAGTGAATTAAACATGAACTGGGTCAACCTAACAAATCTGGGCCAACCCATAAAAAGATGGATAAAATCAGCTCCAGCTAACGGCCGCGTCCTACTCTAAGCTGTGGTGGACACCCGTGGTTTCCTCAAGACGGCTGCACCCCTTCTGACCCGTGGTAATGTGATCGTGGGAATCTCTGGTGATATAAACGTCACTTGCCCGCGACTACACTCAACCCGTGGCAGTAGTCCGTGGTGGTCCTCCAAATCCTGCGGCCCCCATTTGACGTGGTGACAGCCCGTGGAAATCTCTAGTCATCTTGTTACATTTGTCTTTGAGGATCATATGTTACGCCACAGTCACCTTCATGCCGCGTCGTGATGCCCGTGGTGACCATGTACCGCCACGGCCTCCTTTTGATCGCAGTGTAAATTGCTATTGAATCATTTTTCACTCTTTTGAATTTTTTGTAGCTCATTTGACTCCTAAATCTGATTAGTACTTTTCCATACCTAAAAACACACAAATGCAATGCAAATGTAACCTAAACAAATTCTAAATGCATCTAAATGATCAAAATGGGAACTAGAATCATGCTTAAGACCATGTAAATACACAAGATATCAACTCCCCCAAACTTGTCCTTTACTTGTCCACAAGTAAACTTTCAATGATTCATAGGAGGAGAGGTTTGAAAGTAAGAGCTCATAACCAAAAGAAATACTTTCTCGTACTCAACTTGACATCCTAAAGAAACATAGCAAATAGCATGAGCAAACTCTTTTATTATACTCTAGCTTCTCTAGGCCTATCAAAACACTCTTATGCCCTTAAGCATGATGCATAGCTCATCAATCAACAAGTTCCTTCAACCAACCCTCACATTCATTCACACACACACACAAGATGAATTCTCACATATGGGCACATGGTTTCAATCATTTGGCTTGGTGAGCAAGATGGTTTAATGTGAAATGAAAAAAGGTTTCAAAGGCATTTTTTATGGTGGCTTACTCTCAAACATAGGAGCTAAATCATTATGCAAAATTTATCAAAGAAAAAGAGCAATTCATGCATACAATGACTTGTTCTTATCATTCTACCATTTTTCCTAAATGATTTTCAGCTCTAATCTTCATCTTTCAAATCCCCAAAACCCAAAAGATCACCCATTTTCAACACTCACCCAATGATCATTTTTTTTTCCTTCTTCTAACCCACTAGCGACTCTTTTCAACTCTTCTCACTTACCTCATTATTTCTATTTCTTCTCTTCTCCTTTCTTTGTCTATTCCCAAATCTTTTTGTTTGTTTTGTTTAAGTTCAAAGGGGAATTCAACTAAAGGATTCTAGAGCTTTGATCTCTTTTTTTTTTTATCCCTAATGGTTTTTTTTATATATATTTGCCCTTTTTGGCTCACTCTTTTCATTTTCCTTTTCACCTCCCAATCCCAGGATCAAAATCAAGCTCACAAACCCAATAACCATCCTAAGTGCTAGCTCAAATGAGGTCCTAGTCTAAGATAAGAACAAACCATTGTCGCTCCTAATAATCTCAAGATTTTGCACATGACTAGCTTTCACAAAAAGGCCTCACTCAAGTAAATCAATGTTGGCTTCAAAGAATGGTAAGGGTTAAAGGGTGTGGGAGTTCCATTTGGGGTAACAAAGAGTGGTAAAATGGAATAAAATAACCCAAATGTGTATGAGATCCATGAATAAGTATGCAAGTGCATATATGCAAGAGAAATTAATTAAGTTCATTCACTTTAAGTTCAGTTTGGAGTTGGTCTCAAGAACAATGTCAATATCAAGCAAGCAAACAAGATTCAAGAAGAGTTTTCAAGGCTCGAAGCATGCAAAGCTTTTAATAGATGCTTAAGCTACTTGATATGTTTAACTAGGGTATCACTTTGTGCTTTGTACAAGTGTTCTTTACAAAGTGTTTTAAAATCATTTCTCCCAATGCATATGAATGCAACCTATATGCTCTAAACTCAATCTTAAGAATGAAAGTGATGCAACTACATACTCTATTTTTGTGTTTTTGAAAATTTTCAATTTTTTTTGGTTTTTTTAGATGCGAGACTCAATGAAACAAAGCAAATAAAAACATTAGTAACTTGGTATCTCCCCCAAACTTGAATCACACAGTCTCTTATGTGACTTAGAAGAGGAGAGATACCTAAAATAGATAAACAAAACAAAAGCCATAAATAATATGTACATAAGAGTTTGGAGATGTACCTCATTGTTCGGTGAAACCGAGCGTATCGTCTGTGTCAGAAGTTTGGGATGTACGGAGTCTCGTTGCCTGAATCGTTTGGAGGTAATGGTGGAATGGTATGACATTGGCGCCTTGGTCTGCGCTGACGAGGCTCGTGGAGAGAAGCACGCGATTCCTCATAATAAACTTGAGTGGCACTGGCGTCTCCATGGTAAGAGTGCCTATGAGTGTGAACCGGTTCTTCTACATCTTCATTTTCAGCTCCCTCAGCTTTCATAAGATCACCAGTAGTGACAGGCGTGGAAGCTCGAGATCTCTTCGGTCTCAAAGTCAAGTTCTTCAACTTCTTCTCCAAATAGTTCACTGATTTCACAAGGTTTGCTATGATCCTATCCTGAAACTTTTTCCCTCGATGCAAAGTCCTAATCGGCTGGTGAGCTTCACAGAGAGGACCGTCAAGAAGAGCTCCACTGTAAGGCGGAAAGTAATACTGATAACTACCATAAATGGGACTTGGTGCTCCTTCTCCAGCATGTTCTTCTTGCTGCGAACCATCAATAGCTTGCTTCATCTTGCTCTTACTGATCTTCTTCGGTATCTCATGGATTTCGGGATTGTAAAGAGCCTCTTGAGGAAGACGAAACTTGATGGAATAAAGGTCCTCACAATCTCTTTGTTGAAGAGCTTATAGCAGTAAACCCATGAGTTACCTACTTTCCCTCAGAGAGACTCACAGTTAGTGAGAAAGGACTCACCCATCAACTTATATCTCCGGCAACGGCGCCAAATTTGATAAGGATATTTTTATGCTATAGTCAAATCAAAGTAGTATTTTAGATTGTCAATCCAATTCTAAGTGATTCTAAGCAATGAGAAACAAGACAATAGTTCAATCCAAGTGCAATCAATGATGTAATAGTTTCAAGTTTCAAACAAGTAACATGTAGTAAAAGAAGCAATCAAAACAATCAAATCAATGAGATAAAAGAACCCATGGGCAAGAGTTAGGGGTGTCAAAATGGGTCATGACCCATGGTTGAGTCAATCCAATTTGACCCATTAACCCAAATGAACTGTTTATTTTTGACCCAATGGATTAATGGGTTAACAAGTTAATGGATTAATAAGTTAATGAGTTAATAGGTTAATGGGTTAACAAGTTAATGGGTCTGTTGGGTTGGGTTAATCCTTACCCATTTAGTTTTTAATTAAAATCAAATAATTAAGAACAAACTCATTAATTCCAAACTAAAGTTTTTCAATTGGACTGACCCATAAGTTTTCTCGCAAAAACAAAAAAAATCACGTTTTTTCATCAAAACCGCAAAATCACGTTTTCCTGCCAAAACTTTAAAATCACGTTTTTCTGCCAAAACCGCAAAATCACGTTTTTCTGCCAAAACCGTAAAATCAGGTTTTTCGTCAAAACCGTAAAACCACGTTTTCCCGCCAAAACCGCAAAATCACGTTTTTCGTCAAAACCGCAAAACCACGTTTTCCCGCCAAAACCGCAAAATCATGTTTTCCTCAAAACCGCAAAATCACGTTTTCCCGCCAAAACCGCAAAATCACGTTTTTCCGTCAAAACCGCAAAACCACGTTTTTCGTCAAAACCGCAAAACCACGTTTTTCGTCAAAACCGCAAAATCACGTTTTTCGTCAAAACCGCAAAATCACGTTTTCTCGCCAAAACCGCAAAATCACGTTTTTCCGTCAAAACCGTAAAATCACGTTTTTCCGCCAAAACCGTAAAATCACGTTTTTTCGTCAAAACCGCAAAATCACGTTTTCGTCAGAACCACAAAACCGCGTTTTTTTCAATTGGGCCCTGCGGAAAGCCCATTTAAAATGGTATATTTTGGGTATGAAAAAAGATGTTGGGGTGGGCCAATTTAAAATAGTCTATTTTGGATTTAGACAAAAATGTTGGGTTGATGGGTCAACCATTAAACCATCTGACCCATGTAATTTAATGGGTCATGGGTCATTCCAACCCATTTATGAGTTGACCCATGACCCATTAACAAACAACCCATTTGGGTTATGGATTGGGTTGACCCATTTAACCCATTTTGACACCCCTAGAGTATTGATCTTGGGTGACCAAGTTCTAATCTAAAGAATGTCCAGAAAACCAATCAATCAAGTTCTATAGGCCTAAACTCAATATCTAAACTAGTTCTTTGTCAAGATAATAGTTCATGTGCTTTTAATTATTAAACATCAATGTCTTTAATTTAAATCAAGCAAGCAATCATTATGAACAAGTTTACAAGCCACCTAAGCACCTTAACATCAAATGTCTTTGGTTAATCAAGCAAGGACAATATTACTTTGGTTCAGATATTTCAACAAACACTTGTCAGGCATAACATGTCTATAGATCAATTCTAGAGTGATCACGTCTATAATAACATTAAATATAAGTAATAAGTATAGAACATGAAGGATCCAACATTAAACTCCCTAGATCATCACCTAATCACCCTTAATCATCCAAACCCACAAGTTCAAAGAAATCTACTCACCAATTACCATGTTTAACCTTAAACCCATGATAGAGTTAAGAATAATCATGTTATTGAGGAAATATAAACTTAGAATCTCAGAGAAAGATAGATTTAGATAACCAAGATTCAAGTTTTTCAGCAAAGTAGTAGTCTTTTGGAGAGAAAACAAGATAAGTCCTAATTTCAAGTCTAAAATGTATTTATAGCGACTTAAACACGAACTAGGTAAACCTAACAAACCTGGGCCAATCCATAAAAATGGATAAAATCAGCTTCCGCTAACGGCCGTGGACTACTCTAAGCCGTGGTGGACACCCGTGGTTTCCTCAAGATGGCTGCACCCCTTCATGACCCGTGGTAATGTGATATAAACGTCACTTGGCCGCGACTACACTCAGCCCGTGGCAGCAGCCCGTGCTAGTCTTCCAAATCCTGTGGCCCCCATTTTCCGTGGAACAGCCCATGGAAATCTCAGGTCATCTTGTTACATTTGTCGTCGAGGATCGAGGGTCATATGTTACGCCACGACCACCTCCCGTGGTGACCATGTACCGCCACGGTCTCCTTTTGACCGCGGTGGAAATTGCTATTGCACGATTTTCTCTCTTTTAAATATTTTGTAGCTCATTTGACTCCTAAATCTTATTAGTACTTCTCCAAACCTGAAAACAAACGAATGTAATGCAAATGCAATATAAACAAATTCTAAATGCATCTAAATGATCAAAATTGGAACTAGAATCATGCTTAAAACCATGTAAATGCACAAGATATCAAGACTTACTCACCAATAAACTACTTGAATGCATCACTAATCAACACTGTAGATTCATAGATGAACAAAGAACCGATCTAAATACCAAAAGTAAGCCTGATAACTGAACCCACATATTCTGTTATCATTCACTCCATCTTTGACTAATTCCAAGACATCCATCCCGTGGCCAGCCGTCACTATTCCAACAACAGTAACACCACGTCACCACTTTGGGTCAGCTTGCGTTCCATCACATATCGGTTAAGTGCAAACGGTTTTACTATTCCTTAACCGGGAAAAAACTGTTTGTTTCTCCGAGCAAGAGTTTGGACCCGAGTAGAGTTGATTCATCTCTCAAGTAAGCTATGGAGATTCTGAAAAGGAGTGAGGAGAAAACAAACACTTGCATGGGTAAGTACTCTTATGTACAGCAGTGAGCCATTTTTCTTCTTAAATTAATGTTTTCGCATTATTAAAGCAGTCTAATGAAACTATAATTAATGGTAATCACTTTTTGTGTATAGACTATTACACACTTATTGATGTTAATTTATTAAAATTCACACATAGAAAAGAAAGATAGAAGTTTTAGTTTAGAGCATTCATCTCTTCTTTAAACTTAAACATTGCAGCTCTTGGCAGGGTGATCATGACTTGAAGCCCTCCGACCATAGAACGTTCCAACCTCGACGCTGGCATGATCATACTAACAATTCTAGCTATCTCTGGTGGGACCACCGGGACAATATTCACCGGCTCACCCCACCCGAAATCCATCGATCCGAAAATACCAATGTTCCTCCAATCCGTCAAACAAAATCTACCCTTGACCGTTAAATTCTTACTGGTGATAATTTCAGTGTTTGCAAGCTCTTCTTGGAGATAATCCTTATCTTGAGCTTTTTTCTTTGCTTGTTTTAAGAGCTTCACAATGTCCGAGATGGTAAATTCTTCTACTTCTTTAACCGTTAATGACACATACATATCTATGTATGCATTACCGTTGTATCCGTCGGGCAAAGGTGGATTCACTACTTTTCGGATTCCTACAGCTAAACCCAAAGATGTGATTCCATCTCGGTCCAAACTCAGAGCTTTAACTCTTGCCTTCCACAAATAAGCTCCTATGACTTCGAAAGTAGTGAGTGCCTCATTAGAGAAGTCGCACTCTTTTAATGTAGTTTCTTTTAGTCTTCTTATGCCCTCAGCTCTAATATTTATTTTCTCAGTTACCTGATTACATATACAAAAAAAATGGGTAAAGTTAGATATTTTCCAACAATCCAATTCTGTTTGGTTTGTTTTCCAGTTATTTTTTTTCTTTTCTTATTTTTCTGATAGGGCTCGACTAATCACTAAGTCTAGGCCTATTCACTAAGTTTTCTAATAGATCTAATGTGCACCGTTTTGAGTCGTACTAAAAATGGTTAGAGCATTTCAGTTGAAGATATCTCTCACTCGATATTTCCAAATTAGTAATCAAGAGAGTTCATTTACAAACTTGAGAAGTTGAGCTATCTATAATATATTTGTCTTTTTATGAATGATTAAGTTTGTAAGAAAAATCTATAATTAGTTTTAATAAAATATCGACATCTTATAAAGTTAGAAATTAAGAATCACATGGATAGTAATCCTAGATAATTCCACGAGCAAGAAGAATCGATTCCCCCGCATATACTTGTAGGACAATTCTCCAAGTGGGAACCACTAAGCCCTAATTTACTATATCTATATCTATATTATTAAAATTGAAGTAGTTATTGAAATTAGCCATTATTTTACCGTAAAATTTACAATTTATTCCACTGTATAATTAATTAACTATAAGTCTTTTATTTTGTTAGATTATTTTCTAATCCAACTTACCATTATTCTTTAATTGGGAAGTTTTAAAAGCAATGTCTGTAATAAAACTAAAAAAATTTATTTAGAATGTGACGTACAAGCTTTAAATATTATATATTCATGTATATTATTATTTCATTTTACATACAGAATATAAATTGTATATAATTTATTCCTATATATATATATATTACTGAAACAAAAAAAAAGATTTTTCTTTTACATAAAATATTTTATTTTGAAAAGATAAATTTATTAATATACATAAATATACTAATTGGTATTTAAATTTATAAATAAATAGATAAAAATGATTAATATAATTAAAATTAAAAAAAATTCTATCTATCATAAAGCTTATATACTCCAAATCTAAAATAAACACCTATATAAATGTATGTGCAAATTCTTGTGCTATAAAGAATTTCGTATATTTATTTTATTAAAATAAACACCAGTGCAGATGCACATATCAAGCTCTAGTTACAACTTAAAATACTACAATCCTCCAAATCTGTTACAGCTAAAAAAAACTCAGCTACTATCAGATAATATATATTCTCTTGTTTTTATCATAAGGGTTTATAAACTCGTATGAAAGGGTCCAAAATCATTTGCAGTAAAGATTCATAGTCAAGCTTTATTAAAACATTCCGCTAAGAGAACAGTATTTATAATACTATTGAGGTATTTTTTTAATCTATGTGTAGTTTCTTTCTCCTCTGCATTACCAAATCTAATGAAAATTTTCAAAACTATGTGATCTTGTGTAGTACACTTACCCAATCACCAGTAGGTAAGTAGGGTGAAGCTGCCGTGTCGCCTGGGGGAACAAAGGGAGCTTGATCGTTTTCTTTAGGCCTTCCCACTAGCCTCTCTCTTTCCCAAACCGGCGTTACCGTGGGCATCTTCTTCCCGCCGGCCAACTCTGTCAAAGCACACATGATATGTCCTTCTCCATATCCATCGCACATTGAGTGCGGCAAAGCAGTCCCTAAGATGAATCCTCCACATTCAAATTTGGTCACCTGTCATCATCATTTGTAGTTCACTGAATGGTTTTTTTTCAGAGAAAAAAAATACAAGATACCTATCTACTTTGTATTTATGCCAGACAAGAAGACAAGTTTTAAGGTATATATTAGGAGGACCTTTTTATCTTTTTCACTAAAGAGTTTTACTTTGTATTCACTAAAGGATTTCAATTTACTTCCACAAATTCTTATGAAAAATCGACCTGATTAAACATGATCAAATTTACGCAAAATAAGTTTTAGTTTATGAAACATATCGTTTATGTACCTGCAAGGCAAAAGCTGGATAACCATCCTTATCCACTTGAACCTCTGGCAAGAACTTCAAAGCCATATTTGAGTCAATGTTCTCTAGATAGTTCAAAGAAGAAAGCTCTACGTTAGCAGTAGCCACAGTGAACGCCACACCGCCTCTGTCGCTTCCACAGCTCAACTGAAGCTTCCGATCAGTGTCCCTCCGCTTTAAAGTCCCCGAAAGTGGGTAGTAGTAGCCAAGAAGAACAGACAAAGCCTCCCTAACCAAATATTCCGGCTGAGTATCATCATAACATACATTCCTGGCTTTGAAAACGTAGCATATCTTGTACATAACTTCGTTGTAAGCAGCACTGTCAAGTGTTGAAAGGGGAAGAGTATGTGAAGGTATGTGTTTTGGTGGTTTCACCATTTCGGTAAGATTTTTCTTGACCACTAAAGGGATCGATGAGTTTTTTTGAGTTGGCATGTTTTTTTTTATTTCTAGTTTTTTGACGAATAAAACTCTAAGAACCCTTTCCTCTTATATAGAGAAGGACATCTGAATTTATAAATCCCTTATACATTATTTGTAAAGTAATTTTGCCTTATGTCCTCTCCACAATAATTTTTACTAAATAAATATAACATGGCATACTAAAAAGATAACATGGTTTATAGGAACATGTGATATAAATAATTACATTTAATATTTATTTATATTTTTGTATTTTTTAGAACATGGTAGTAAATTATATATCATCATTAGACTAAATTTATTAAAAATAATATAAAATAATATAGTGTATATAGAATAATCTTTTATAAATTTCGAAATATTATTTATTTTTATTTTTATAATTATAAAATTTATTACCAAAAAATATTTTTAAAATTTTAAATGATTTTTCTTGACCAATTTTTATTCGCGATTTCATTAGTTTTTTTTCTATATCTAGAAATTTTAGAAAACACTGTTTAGTTCTATTTTTTTCAATTATACAACTTATATATCAAATTTTTTTATTAATCTCTTATACATTATTTGCAAAGTAATTTGCCACCTGTGCTCTCCACAATGATTTTTACCAATTTTATCGCTAGGCGTAACTATGCGTTCTATAGAGCAATAGCGCCTAGGTAAATTATTCGGGACCTGGTCAGAGACTAGGCGTTAACAATTTTATTGGTTTATTTACATATATTTTATTTATAATTTAATTTTAATGAATTATCAAAATTAGATATACAAAATAAAATAAATTACACAATTTTGTAAATTTTTACTAACATTATAACTCAATTTAACATTATTACTCAGTTCAACAGATTTATACTAATTTAAACCAATTATAATTGTTTTAGAACAATTTAAACCGATCTAAAATGGTTTAAACCAAATTGAGTCGTATACATCAGATTTTAAGAAAATCATTTCGGTAAGAGGGGAGTTGGTGGCGCCTAGGCACCTAAACCGATTTTTAGAACATTAATTTTACTAAATAAATATGATACGGCATACTAAAAAGATGACATGACTTATAGGAAAATGTGACATGGATGTTACATTTAATGTTTATTTAAATATTTGTAATTTTTTTAGAATATGGTAGTAAATTATACATCATCATTAAACTAAATATATTCAATTATGACACAAAATATTATAATAATATATAGAACAAATTTTTTATAAATTTAGAAATATTATTTATTTTTATTTTACAATTATTAAATTTTATCACCAAATAATATTTTTAAAATTTTTTATGAGTTTATTAAAAATTATCATTTCTTATCGCAATTTCCTTAGTCTCTCTTATATATCTAAAATTTTAGAAACACTGTTTATTTCTATTTTGTGATAACTATACAACTTATATATCAATTTTTTAAATAATTTATTACAAGTTAATTTAATAAATTTCATCCAAAAATGTATAAAAAAATCTATATAAGATTATAATTTTAAAAATATATACATATAATTTTTTTTAAGGATTCAAAATAAACAAAATTGTTTAATTTGTCTTAATTTTATGTTCAATTGAATTAAAATTTATTCTAAAACATTGGTAAGAAAAAAAAATTTTAAAATAAGAATAAAATTATTTTTGAAGTATAATTTAAATTGAAAAAACCTAGTTAGTTAGATATAGTCAATACAAACCCATTTATTAAGGTGTTAATTCACATTGTTCTTAATGGTAGGCAAGTATCATTGTGTTGATTAAATCACCTATCTTGTTTTTCCTTAATTCATCAGTGACATGATATGTTTGTATTGTAATTTCCTAGAATAATCAACACAATAATACTTGGCACATTGGAATAGTGTTCCACTATATATGATGTATTAATGAATTGGTACTATTCAAATTAATATATAATAGACATGAATATCTTTTTTCATAGAATATTTATATTTCAAGAGAAATATATATATCCGTTAAAAAAGATTCAAAGTATGTCATCTGCAGAATAATATGTATGTTTTTAATGATATAATAAGTTGACTGAAACATATTTGTAAAGAAAAAATAGATCAAAACAAAGAAGAAGAGGACGAAGAAATGAATTACAAAAAATAAAGGAAAATGAAGAAATAAAAATAGACGAGAAGTTGTGATTGATTCAGGGTATATATTGTAATATACTAATATTACATATATATGTAACATATTCTATCTATAGTTTTGATATGGTTATACAGTGCAATTTCTCATACAAATATTACTCCACGTCAAAATTCTGGAGTTTATTTTTTTTGAAAAAGGGTTTTCAACCAAAAACTAGAAACTAGAAAATATTACATAGTAATGATTACGCGAACCATATAGTTATGAGAGCAAGAGAAACAGAGAAAGTTTTGAAAAAGAGTAGTTGAAGAGAAACACCCGAGCAAGAGGAAAATCCAAGAGAATTACGTAATTTTTTGGCATCTAAATCGTATTTAACAGTTGTGATGATGGTAACAGTTGTGAGTGTTGTACAAAGACTTATTTCTATCTACAACAAAAACAATCAAACTTTAGTTTACATTTTATCATTTACAGCTTTTTCAAAAAAATAAAAGAGAGAAAAATCCAAAAAAGACAGCAAGAGTCACATTACAATTCTGAAGTATTCATTAAGATATTACTTCACATTTGTTTTCTTATGATAAATTATTGGGAATCAAACACCGGACATTATAATAACTCTTGGCCACGTTATCTTAAAGAATCTTTGCACGCTAACCTCTAACAGTTTAACTACTGTAATGCTGGACCTAACTATTTATTAGTTTTTTGGTCCTACAATACATAATACATTTCTGTGGTTTTTTAGCTATAACACCTAATTAGATTTTAGCCCGCGCTTTAAAAAATCGAATAAATTTTTGTTGACGAATTTGTAAGGTTACAAATATATGATTGTTTTGTATAGATTTTTAGTTATTTTTCATTGTTGTTAGGTGATAATTATGTATATATAAAAGTAATATTAGATGATATTATGTTAATTATGTGTAGTTATTCTTAAAATGTAATTAATATTATCATATTTTATAATTGTTTATATTTCGTATTTAATAAATATTATTGCTTATATTATATTATAAAATGTGTTATGTATATTGTTTATTGAATAATCTTTATACAAAGTATATTGAAAGATAATGTTTATATGATTATAAAAATTCTTAAATTAATATAATGTATTCACAATATGAAAAAGTTAAATTTCTTTCAAAAAAAAAGAATTAGTTAAATGGGCTGTTTTGTTTAGTTGGAGATAAACATGTTACTTTCTAATTTGTTGGGTTTCTAATTTCCAAAATCCATTACAAAAATTGAAAAGGGTAAAGGTAATTTTGGTAATTAATAGAAAAAGTCAGGGGCATAATCCTAAGAATGATTCTGATGTATAGATTAGATGATGAAAATGATGTATAGATTAGATGTTGAAAAATGATTTATAAAGTTATAAATTTATACTCATATGATTTTGAAAAATTAAACATTGTTTTAGTTCTACTGTATTAATGTTTTTAATTGACGTAACTATTATTTAAGATAAAATTCATATAGGTCTCCTTTTAGTTTTAAATATTTTAAAACTTATAAATATATAACATTCAAGTATTTCTGTTTATTTAATCAACAACCAAAATATAAAATGTTTGTCTGGTTTTAACATTTTGCAACACTAAAATCTTTATTGATTGTAAAATAATAAATACAAATGTTGGTCTCTTAAATATATCATATGTCTGGGCGTTCAAGGGACTGTCGATTTCGGTTCGATTGATTTGAGTTTTTATTTTTTTTTGGTATTATACTCTTAAGTCCCCTTTAGTTTTACTAACTGTTGGATCGGATTCAGTTTGAATTGGAAAGTAACCAATATGTGAACTCGTCTCAAAAAATATTTATTAAGCCTCAAAATTGACAACAAATGTCAAAATATTTAAATTATTCATATAATTGAAAATTATTTAAATTATATAAACTAACTAATAGATATTTAAAATAAAAAACAAACTAAAAAATATTTTGAATACTATAAAATATCTAAACTACCTTGATATATAAAAATATTAACATATTATACTAGTTCCGGATATCTTCGGATCATAGTTTGGATTTCGGTTCAGTTTGAATTATAACCAAACCCCAATGTTGTAAAATCATAAATATGTTTGGATAAATTATAATAGGTAGATTGAGTATTACGGCGAAACAAATATTAGACAAATGATCAAATCTCGCATTTTTCGAACAAACTCAAACAGAGGTAATTGGAATTTTGTCATGATATTTCATTAAAAGCTTTTTGTGAATATATATCCATACTATATTATTTAATTTTAATGAAATAATATATATAATGCTTCCAATATTAAAACTCTTTGATTTGAAGAAGTGTATTTTTGGGATTGTCAGGATCATATAACATATTAAAAGCTACCTATTCAAATAATTAATTTGTATACATAGATGTATATACATTAAAATACGTACATAAATCAAAACCAATACATTTTGTTAAGTTACAATCATTTCTTGGTAACTAAATAATATATATATATATATATTTTTATTTATTATTGATACTTTATATTCATATGAGTTTACTAACATTTGTATATTTGCTGTAACAAAAATTTAAATCATTAATCACAAAACTTTTAATGTGAGATTGAACAATGCGAACTTACAGTTTAAAATATTAAAATCTCAATAAATTTTCACTGCAAATTATGAAATTAACATATTGATATATTTTATCTAGTATATAATTCAATTTAAGTGATATATGTATATGATATAAATATATATTAATGAGACTTCATATTCATAAGATTTATAATCATTTTTTCTTGTTTGAACAAAAAAAGTTAAACCTGATCACAAAATTCTTAATGTTAGAGTTTTACTATTTTTAGTAATTTATAGTCATTTTAGAAATTTTAAATATAACATATAAGAAAAAATATAATTTTTATTATATGCTTGCTGTGATTGATCTTTAGTTTGTTTTAATAATATGAAATCTAAACAAACAAGAGAGGATACAAAAATTGTTATCAAATATGTATCATTCATAATCATTAATTGTCATATATATGCTAATAATATTAGGTAATTTTGTAGCTTATATTTAAGGAAAGAAAAATATTATTTTTTAAAATGCTAATTAATTTGATAAATAGTTTAATAAAAAGTATAATATATATATATATATATACATAGACCAACTTATTTTCTGAGGATTCTGAGAATCATTCTCGTGATGACACGTGGCTACAAAAACACGTTAAACGATATGAAATATATATATATATATATATATAAATATATATTAAATAAAATTATTTCTTCATATGGTCTTATAATCACTATATCTTAATATACAAAAAAAATAAACATTGATCGTAAAAGTTTATGTGAGTTTTTTAATAGTTTTAGTAATTTATACTCATTTTGAAAAATTCAAATACAACAAATACAAAAATATAGATTTTTATTATATGATAAATATAATTATGTAATTTATTTTAATAATAAAGAAATAAACAAAAATGAAAAATATACAGATTCTTATCAAATGTTTATTTTTAAAATCATTAATTGCTATAAATATATATTTTAATCATATTAGGTAAATTTCGTAGGTTATTTAAGGAAAATCTGCAAAACAATAATTTGATATATGCGGCGAACTATAGTCTATAAAATATTATTATTACTAGAGAGTATAATTTTTAGACTATAGTCTATCTAAAGTGCTCTAAAATTCTTTTAAATAAAATTTAGAAGGCATACTAATATTTTATAATTTTGACCCACTTTTGGTCTCAATATTTAGATGATTTTACTATATAAACCTATGTTTTGGAGTCTATTAGGTATGTTTTCAGATTCAGGA
>JABAYD010002245.1:0-10807 GCA_014822095.1 Diplotaxis tenuifolia
CTTGACGTATTCAAGACATGGATTGCCTTCCACAGTCTTTGGTGGGCAATAAGCTCTGCTGATTTTCCCATTAACATCAGCCTAGAAGACGAAAGTTCAGTACACAAGTCAGATACCTACAAAAAAAAAAGTCTCTCTGTTTTGTAAGTTCTGTAATTACTAATTGTTACCTCCTCATCTTCCATAAATATGGCAGATGACGGATTACTTTTGGACATCTTCTCTTGTCCTTGTTGAAGACCAGGAAGCATATCTGCAAACCAGTTAAACAACAGTTAAAACCTGAGATGACACAACACGCTTAAGGAAGAGAAGATGCAGAGAAGATGGGTTTGTTTTTTCTCTTGATGTCGTCACAGTATTCTCTTGCTAACATGTTTACTTTCCTCTGATCCATCCCCAGCTGGCAAATATCAGCCTACACAAGTCAAACAATAAGAGTATTAATATCAATCACAGAAGCATATATGAACGAAGATTGCATATGAAAGTACCTCTAGTAAGAAAATGTCAGCACACTGCATACAAGGGTAAAGAATCTGCGCTGCACTCATCACCTCGGTCTCACTACGTCCCATAATCTGCCCACACCTGTAAGGAACATCATACCATTTTAGATCCATTGCATGGCTACATGAACCATGCATTTTGGGGGGGGGGGGGGGATTGGGGGGATTAGTTATTACCTCAAGATTCGACGGAGGTTGTTTCTGCGAGCAATGTCCATCACAAGAGGCCAATACTTACCGCCTCTACCACTGATTTCGTCTGAAGCCCAAAGGAAGGCTACTTTGTCAGTGTTCATACCCCCAGCTTGCCAAATCTCCTTGAAGTATTCTCCAACCACTTTGATTCTCTCCAAGTCACCTCCCAGCTTGTTGTTCAGTTGAGCAAACCAATCTGCAATCCAAATTTTCACTTGGCAACCAGCCGACGTCAGCTTGTTCACATTGGTGACCTTCATCACTCCCTGTTAAAGGAAAAAAACAAACTGAAACAAGTTACAAGAACGTTCTCATGCTATCAAAACAGCTTGTACACTAATTTGCCAAAGTGAACTATCTTCTCCTGCAAACTATAAAAGCTCAGCAACTGTCAAAATGCATCTTCCTCAACTAAAATTCTCCAGAGAGGCTTACAATCATGACTGGCCACTCAGAATCTCAAAGAATATGAAGCAAGTATAACAGAGTGATAACTGACCTGGGCAATGTGCATCCTTCCTGATGGTTCAAATCCATCGTAGCAGATAGGAGTAGGCTTCTTGGCTAACAGGTTCTTTAGCTCATCCTCTTGTATGCATTCCTCTCCAATACTCCTCACAATATTGAATTTCTTCTCGACCTCCTCGCTCATCCTGAATCAATAGAATATGCCAATCAGGTAAAAAAATCCAAAATATGATAGCACAACTCATAACCTATTCGATAACAAATATTCGGGACCTTGGACTAAAGTATATCCCTTGTTTTACTGAGTTGTCTATCTAAAATCTCACCAAAACTATTTAATAATTCTCTCCAAATTCCAAAACGGAGTCACAAAATTAGATGAGAAAACAAACATAGAATACTCCTTAAGTTATACATCTTCTCAGACACTAAGCAACAAACCCGTGAAAGAAACTGAATAGAAGAAACCACTACAAGATTACTTACTGTAATCCAGTAGCTGAAGATGCTGGGCTTGGTGCGTTGATGGAAAGATCCTCCATCTCCTTGGATAGAGCAGTACTGGCAGAGCAAGACGAAAAAAAGTCAAGGAAATTACACCAACATTTTGGTTTAAAAAGTGTCATAGATAAGAGATGTTTCTGCATTATTGTCATCCAAATATGCTTCTGGCTCTGTAGTTATGTACCTGGTGATCTTGTAGCCCTACAATAACACATGATAAACCAAAAAGAAAAGAAAGATCAAAGACTGCGTATGAAAGTCCAAGCAAGCGCTATACGCAACTGGTGAAACCTGAAACATTACTGGGAAGATATTTTTCTTACCTTGACCTGTTTTAGCATATTCTTGACACGACTATTGGTTTTGAAATGATCACGGACTGGCTGCAATGTAGATAAAAGGACGGATTAAAACTGTTCAAAAAAGCTCAAAATAAAGACCTAAAGAAGGTAGCTTTCTATGTTCCACGACGATTCAGTTGGATCCATACAAAAGGGTAACATTTACCTTAAACGTTTTGCTAATATTATAACAGTATTGTTGATTTGTTTCTACAGGAAGGAAATACTCACTTGCAATATCTTATTCAAGGCTTTCGTCAGAGCGTCCTTCAGATCCTTAGGGTGCAAGGCGCCGCTCTCATAGTCAGCGACAATGTCTTCAAAGCTTATGTAGGTCCTGACAATTAAAAAGAAGTTTCATTTCAAAAGGTTACTATCTTACAATGCTAGATAAACCTACAAACAGACTTGTTTACGATGAAAATATAATCCAAAGGGAATACACTCTGAGAGTACACTTAGAAACCGAACACAGAAACTCAAAGGTCTAAAAGAAGTAGTTAAACTCACTTGTTGTTACCGCCATACTTTTCATCTCGCTCTACTGTGAACTCACCGAACCAGGGTAGAATGATGTATCTGACATACTCTATGCATGGGTTACCTTCCACAATCTTCGGAGGGCAGTAAGCTCTCTTTATCTTCACATTGACTTCAGCCTGGAAGTGAAATGATCATTAAACACCACTCAGAAACTATATGATTCCTCTAATTTTTAAACTTAGTGTAGAACTAGGTCCTTTTACCTCCTCATCTTCCATGAAGATGGCAGATGAAGGATCACTCTTTGACATCTTTGTCTGCCCTTGTAGAAGACCAGGAAGTATATCTGCAATGCGTTACAACTCGAGATGAATAAGAACACTTGAAAGGATACACACATGAAAACATAAACTAGAAACTTACGGTGAGACAAGATGACAGGTTTGCTTCCTCTCTTGGTATCATCACAATAGTCTCTTGCTAACAGATTTACTGTTTCCTGATCCATCCCAAGCTGGCAAATATCTGCCTGCAAAGGTTAAGAAAACGTTTCAGCAACAACTATAGAAAGGATCAGAGCACCACTAATAACTGATTCCCATGAGAGAAAGGATCATACGAAATAAACAAAAAAATACCTTAAGGAAGAGAGTATCAGCACATTGCATACATACATACAGAATGTGAGCTGCACTAAGCTCCTCGGTCTCACTAAGACCCATAATAGGCATACACCTGATAAAGAACAGAAACATATACATGAAAATCCCATCATCATCATCATTGACATTACTGTGTAAATGAAATGTGTGAGTACATACTGTTTTATTTTGGCGAGACTGTTCTTGCAAGCAATGTCCATAACAAGAGGCCAGTACTCATCTCCTCTAGCATTAATCTCTTCGGACGCCCATAGAAACTCAACATTCTCACAGTTCATCCCAGCAGCCTGAAACACCTCCTTGAAATAATCTCCAACGACCTTTATTTTCTTCAAATCACCTCCCAGCTTGTTGTTCATGTACGCAAACCAATCAGCAATCCAGATCTTCACTCGGCAACCAGCAGAAGTCAGTTTGTTCACACTCATGATCTTCATCAGTCCCTGCCAAATGTAATAACAGCAGAGTTAAATAATAAATTCGCTAGCAGAAAGCTTACGGTATAAACTCACCTGAGCGATATGCATCCTTCCTGATGGCTCAAAACCGTCGTAGCAAACAGGAGAAGAGTTCTTAGAGAGAAGATCTCTCAGCTCATCATCATGTGTGCATTGCTCGCCGACACTTTTAACTAGGTTGAATCTGTTTTCAACATCCATCTCTGCCTCCGCTTGAGCTGTTTCTGAAAATCAGAAAACACACTCTTTTGAACTCTATGCAACAAAGGGGTCAAAGAAAAAAGTAACACCTTATGCTATACAATCCTATCTTCACTATTTGACTCATTGTCATCAACACATACTCATTCATGCAAAGTTCGTAGCTTTTAGCTTCACCAAATCATACTAATTTATGCAAAGTTCTTAGCTTTAGCTTATAATTTGATCTGGGTTTGTCTGTTTTAAATCGATTTCAATCTTAGGGTTTTTGAATGGAAACACAAAACGCTCGAATATAAGCTCACAGAGAAACGGATCTAGGCGATGAACAAAAGCAAATAGAGAAACGAATCGAGTAGGAGGACGATAGAACTGACCTCTGCGATTGATTCGATTTGATTGATTCTCGTGACGAAACAGAGGAGAAAACGGACGCCTTTGGGTTTTGAAAGAAAGACAAAATATACAGAAACTGGTTTACTAGGTTTTAGTTGTTCAAAGACTGGTTTTAATTCGTACCAGACTATTTACTTTTTAAAACCGAACCGGTCTAGTGTTTAAATCAAGAACCGGAAACATCTAACTTATTGAGACTGTTTGTTTTGGTTTGGTTTTGTTTTGACCTAATTTTATTAAATTTAGAAATTCAATCAAAATCCATTATTGGATTAATAATTTCATTTTATATTTGTCAAATTTATGCTATTCATTGGTAATTTTGAAATATTGAAATGCATTACAACTCAATCGAAGAATATGTTCATATTAGTGATATAAAATATTAGAAAGACTAAGATATATAAATTATTATATTCTAGAAATACTTTATTAATCTTAAATCAACTAAAATATAAAAACCAACGACTTTTTGTAGTTTCCTCGCAAAGTTTGTTTTGTTGGATTAATAGTATATTTAAATATTCTATGTTCTACTTTCCTTTGAGATCAGTCTCTATCCAATCTGTTTAAGTTACTCAAAGATGGTATTAACAAACAAAATAAGGGATTCATTGTTAGTCCGAGCTCCATGGATTTAGGATACCCTGTGTTAATAAAGAAAAACATAATCCCTAATAAGTTATGACAAAATGGTCTTCTGTGTAGAGTTTGTGTTTTCATTTTGGTCTTTCACTGGATTAGTAGCAAATTAAATTTGTTGTTGAATATAAAGTTTGAGGTATGAATTAACTAGATTTTAATCTGCGCTTAGAAAGCGCAGATTTATTTTTCTTATAGTAATAAAACCAATTTAAAAATTGGTTTATAATAATTATTGAGTTTAAGAAAAAAAATTCACATTTGATTCAGACCCATGGTTGAATCCGCAAATACAATACTTTTATATAATTCGATTTGGATTTAATAAAAATTCATTAATTAAAAAACATCGGTAAAAACTCAAAAAAAATCGTTATTAACCCGTGATGTAATATAACTGATTCAATCAAAACACAAAATGTTTGATGATATTTTTTATTTTTTTAGTTGCATTACTCATATAATTTTTAGTATTGTATAAAATTGTGATTCCTTAGATTTTGATAAAAAAAATTATCATGAAACTCAATAAAATGTTAATATAAAAAAACTTTTTGATATGATACTATTAGTTTATTTTTACTATTACTAATTTATCATAATTTTACACTTTATTAATAGTATGTTTAATTTATTAACTAATAGATCTAATAAACTAGTGGAATAGTAAGTAAAATCTGTTAGAATTAATTGAATAAATTAAATGTTATATAGTTAAAGAAATTTAAGAGAATGCCAAAAATAAAGACCTAAATGAAAAGGTGCAGTAACTTAACATAGGTATTTTTTAGTGATCCTCTTTGAATAGAATAGATTTAGGGATAAAGTATGTCGAAATCTCGTTCATATTAGAAAAGAAGTAAATCGGGATCGAAAAGAAATTACAGATGCGAATTGAATTGAGTTCAATAATCGAATCAAGCTGGCTCTATAAAGAATGTTGAAGTCACTATGTTTATACTCTTTAAAATCTCTCTCTATTTTGGTCCCTTTACTCGTTCGACAAATCTCTTATTTTATAGCCGTGGGTAGTTGGAAGATGCAAAAAAACATCTCGTCGTCCTTACTGATGAAGTCTCATATTTGATTTGTCTCAGGTGAGGTTACATATTCTTTGTGATGTTGATGCAGCTCGCTTCGTCCCAAGCTATTTGATGCAGATCAAACTGCATCGTCTGTACTTTTGACTGAATGATCATGCTTCCCTTTAAACGTAGGTGCATGCTCGCTCGTTGAATTGTCATTCTCTTTCTCTGGTTTTGTCCTTTAGTGATTCGGGCCTTGAATTCGAATGGGCCTTATTCCAATTCGGGTCGGACATGGAGGTACGAAGCCTACCTCCAACACTTGTGTATGGATGATTGGATTCCTCTTCTTGTAACATACTTAACCATGTATCATACGTTTGGACAAAGACAACGTCACGTGGTATGAGTTTCTGATTGCACCAACTTTCTGTAGAGACTAAAAACGATCGATTTGAACCAAAACCATAAACATATCAACGATAGAGTTGATTTAACATTGGTTATTGGTTTCTTGAGACCCAAAAAAGTTTGAAATTAAACATTAACCGAAACTTGGAATGAACACATCTAACATGTTCGCTTCGAATAACTTTCATAAAATGATTGAAGCTTTTATACCACGTGAGTTGTCCGATTTGTTTCTCAGTGGGTTATTTTTTCTATCATAGAACATGTTTACACGTATAATATAACAGATACTTTGTGCAAAAAAAAATTACAATAAATTATAGTGATCGAGCAAAGGGTATAGACGAGAATGTGTGAGGAAAACACCCTGGATAAGATATCTATAGTATAGCCTTGCCGGAAAAAAAAAACGTCTTGATCATGAGATCTCAATGTTTACATTTCTTGATGGTCTAAACGAAGAACTTAAGTCAATTAATGTTATGATTACTCATTGTCAATTAGTTACGAGTTATAAATTTTTGTTGATATCAGAATAAATTTACTTGATAATTTGATAAACAATTTTTTCATAATATAAGTCGTATATCTTGTTGTCGTATTTTTGAAACGATGGTTGAGACAATGGTCTTCATTTCTTTAAGATATCAAAAATGGATACGTCTCTGAAGTAATATAAAATGAACATGTATGATTATGCACTTATTAATTTTTCAGTGGTTTTGAGTTGTGAACCACTGTGTATCAAAAGACTAAACTTTATAGAGTGACTACTGTGAATATGTTATATTATAGCGCAGTTTGGTTCACATGTCTTAAGAACTAGTCTGAAATTCGCTTTGACCAAGATTATTACAACGATCAAAGGTGAGCCAACCACAAGGCCAAAGCCAAAAGTTTGAACACTTGCAAAAAGACTTATATTTGGTCATTCGATCCTATCTCTTCTTTATAACTCGTTTTCCTTTTCTTCAATTAACTACCAATAAATTTGTTGTTTTTTTTGTAGGTTTCTGAAAAGAAAGAAATCGTTTAGTTTTTTGTTTTTGTTTTCTTTTGTTTACGGTTGCTTGAAAGTACATCAAAAATTCAAAAGTTCCCACCCTTTTTATAGATTAACTTCCTTCTTTGTTTAATCTTATAAACGTCTAAAATTATGCATAGCATCATTCCTTTCTTTGTCTTTGTATTTGCAGGTTCTTGGATAGAAACAAAACTAAAATTCCTTTTCTTTTCTTTTTGGTTTTTAATAACTGAATATGCTTCCTTTAATATTGATTGTGATGCAAAGGAAGCGAAAATAAACTGCCAAAACTGCGAGAACATTGTCAAAGAAAACGATAAAATAAGGAACATATTTATATTTTAATAACCCCCTTCCCTTCCCTTGTGGCTAAAGCAAATACACTCCTACAAGAGCAATCTGGAGAAGACAATGTAACATTGAAATTTGAGGAAATAAAGCGTAGTTCAAACCCAATTATCCGACAAAAAAAACAAATAAGTAAAGACATCATTTTGCAGTAACTCAAATAGAAAACGAAACTTTAAGGGGAGAAGAGAAAATCCCTTGAAATTCTACAAAATTCGTTAGTCTCCCTATGCTAATGCTTAAACTTTTTTTTTTGTTATTTCCAACCTGCCTCCCACATGCATTATCAAACATTATACTCTTTCCACTCCAAAATGTATGATATTTTAGACATATGCATAATTATTAAAAAAATATTTTTTTGATATATGCATAATTATTAAGAAAATTATTTTTTATCTAAAAACATTATTATTCAAAATTATTTAACCAATCACAAAATAGAAATTAAAATATTATTGGCTACACATTTGCTAAAATTAAATTATCTAGAAAAATGAAAACATTTTATATATTGAAACATAAAAAAATTCCTAAAACATTTTACATTAAAAATTGGAGGAGAATTAACAGCTTAGCATACACATACACACACATATTTTATGTGTACATAGGCTTCTTTAAGAAAATGAGTACTTAAAAAGATAGAAGTTTCGTATATATGTTTAGAGATTTTTTTTATTTGTAAAATATAGTTTCGGTGGTGAATATAGGAAAAAAAATATCGACAGGAAGAATATTAAAAATACGAGAGTTTCAACTTTCAAGTAAGTACTGAAGTTATATGCTAATTTGGTTATAAATCAACTGATAAAAAAAACAATATATTAACCTGAGGTTGAAATGCAACTAACCATTAAGTACTTCAATTCATATAGAAGAACCACATGAGATAATATTATCGAAACAATCTATACATATAGTTTTGGTAACTTGATGAGCTAGAAGAGAAAGTATTCTTAAATTTTAGTAATTAGAATGTCTATGTCTATCTGTATTTGCATTACTGTTTGATTAATTTTGTTCTCGTCAAATAGAACGAATTGTTCGTCCGTCGCTCACATTTGTTTATCTGTGTTTACTAACTTGCGTTTTGCACTGTTGTTCTATATCATTCAAAATTCAAACCCATAATTTACTTAAATTTTAATGTAAACCATTGTTTAATATTTACCATAAATTTAACAAGAAACAAAGACATCGAACTACCATGCAAGCTTGGCTTTTTTGGAGCTAATTCGGTTCATGTTTATTTGAGATATGAATTTCGAGCAATGTTTAAAATGTAAGTTGATACATAAACTTAAAATCTAGTTGTATTAATTTATCAGAACAAAGGTAAAGAAAAGCAGAGATAATGTAAGGAAAGAGACGAGGGAGAATAAAGTGGAGATTGGAAATGTGAACCCATTTGGTATTGGCAGTGAGTGAGATGGAACATCACATGCACTTATGCTCTCTTTTGTCCCTTTCCTCTTGGAGCTTTCACTTCTCGAAAACCTTCTTCTCATTTTTTTCTCTTGCGACTCTAATCCAACCCCCTCTTCTTAACTAATTCTTAAAGGTCCTATTTTTTTCTCATCGTAATAATCATGACTTATAAATAATGATATGCTAATTTCATCTACCATGCATATAGTCTCAACTATGCTTGGACAATAGTGGCAATTTCAAAAGATTGTCCATGATTGCTTCCAAAACTATCCTAGTCACCAAAACCGGATTTTGTGACGTTATTTAAATTTATGGAAGCTATTTTTATTTTACTTTGTTAAAAAACTATATTTCTCTAGTCTTAATATATGGTTTATTGCTGTCATTGTTGACTGTATTATTATCTCTAAACATTCTCCAGCCTACTAGAATATTGCAAGCAATCTCTTGAATTATTACGAGCATCTCAAAAGGTGCAACTAGTACTAGTATTATAGGGGAAGTATCATATAATCAAACCAACGCGTATAAACTATAGTGAGTTTGTATGATAGTGAGTTTTAAATAAATTAAAATAAGAGTTGGAAGTGGGATTAATAGGGTGATGTGTGGGTCTAGGGATTCACTCCAATTCCACAATATGCAAAAGAATGTCACTTATCGTGATGAGTGATGTTCCTCGATCCCTCTGAAAGATTCACCTGTTACATTCTCCTTTATTGTCTCTATCTTTTTCTTCTTGCATTGTTCAATATATGTATACACTTTACTTTAATGTTTTACTGATTTGAACATCATGATATGTTTTTAACCACATTATTTATGAAGTAAAATAAGTGCAGAAATCAGTGATATACAATTAATCAATGATATTTTTAATTTTGAAATTTTAAAATATATTTTATGAAGTAGAATCACTGCAGAAATCCAGCAAAGAGTTGATTACCGTTTTACATAAGAATGTTTGAGAGATGTTATGGCTTTAAAGAAAAGATCATTCTTACGGGACCTTTTAATTTATGTAAGCTAATAGAGGTAATTTTATATAAGTATGTAATGTTTTGTAAATAAAGTCGTATTTCGTAGTCAAGTATGTTAAGGACACAAAAAAATGTTAAGGTACATAACTGCTCATTATAAATGCGATACAGATAAATTTAGTATGTCCTAATAAATTATGTTAAAGAGTGGTTATCGAAATTTTTTAATATAAAATTAAATATCAAGAGGATAATTTTTTTTGTTAAGAAAACTGATGTTTATCCTTCAGAAAATGATGTGGAATACATTTTGAACATCTCTGTACCAAATATTAATAAAATGATACTAATAGTTTATATATGCTATGTACAACTAGAGAAAACCCTAATGACATATATAAAAGTTAATGAATAGTGGCATAAATAACAATATTACAAACATTATAAAATAGAGAGCTTATAAGAAAACATCTGTCAAGAATCTTTGTGCTTCCATCTTTGAAAGTTAAAACAGTTATAATAGCTTCAGTGGCCAACAGCTCTTTGTCTGTACACTGCTGGTTTCAAAAGGATTCTCTCTTTAAAGAAGTGAAGAAACAAAGAAAGAAAACAAAATCAAAAGAGCTTAATCAAGAAAGATATGTTTGGTAACTGTGACCAGAAGAAGAAGATGCCTATCATCACCTCTCCCAATACCATTCCACTGGTCTCTCTCTCTCTCTCTCT
>JABAYD010002249.1:0-20864 GCA_014822095.1 Diplotaxis tenuifolia
TTCGAAAATAAAACATTAACTTGAAATTCATTATTAAAAAATAAAGCTAAACCACCGCTGAGACCAAGTGGCTCAACGGCAAACAAACGATCAAATCCTAAGTCGGCCTAAATTTCTTGCAACAACAGCCTCTTATTCTTCGTCTTAGAAAGAAACACTAGTCTTGGGCGATGTTTCTGACACATCTCTGTAATGCGTCGAGCTGTGAGGTCGTTTCCTATCCCTCGATAGTTCCAACTGATTGTACTCATTGATGATTTGCAGGGTTCTTTTTGGAGCCCTTTAAACCATTATCCTTAGTTAAACTGCCTCTACTCTTGATTGATGCCTCATGTCGATGATGCTTGTTCTTCTTAGTTTCCCCATATGAGGGAAGTATCAAAGAGGTGCCATGACGACCCCTTGGTGAGCCTTTACGAAGTAACTCCGACTTAATCCCAAATCCAGCTCCAAACCTGGCACCAGTCCTCCGTGAAGTGCCACTCCGTGAAGATGGACTTCTCCGCTTGCACCAGTCCTCCAGTTCTTCTCCTAGAAGATCACAATCTTGACAATCTACCTCCATGCTCTCGTCATAGTGATCATTCGCCATACCACTTGTTCCAGCAATATCCATACCTTTCAAAGCACCAATGACCTGAGCCGGGTCATGATCCAAGACCTTCCCCAAAGGAGAGAAGGTAATCGATCTAGCAACGTTTTTGACGCGAATGGTCACATTAACCCCCGAAGCGTGAGTATGGCTGGATGGTGTAACGATCTTGCTAGCCAATCTTACTCCACTGCTCTGATTCTCGGCTTCAGTGTTCTCCTTCGGTTCCACAATTGCTGATGTATGATGAGCTTGCCGTCCTAGAGCCAAAGTTCCCACTGGTCCTTTCTCACGGTATCTTGCATCAGACGTACTCCCACGCCCCGGTCCATCATGATGTTCACTAGCAATCTTTTTCTCACGCTAAGTCTGAGCATTAGGCCGTGCATACAGATTATAGCGGCTTCCATATCGTGTATCCGAACGCACAGACTTCTTACGCTCCAACTTGTGATAGCCCCCATCCCTGTCCGAAGGTAGACCACGGTTCAGAGCATGGTCTTAACTAGCTTCAACTCTAGAACGGTTTGGAGCATGGTCTTGACTAACATTATATCTAGCACGGGGTAGAGCATGTTGGCAGGAAGATGATTTACCAGAATCATTTCTCTCATAGTGATGGCTAGAACGATGATGATCGTTTCTATGATTGTAGTCAAGATGAGAATTGTTGTTCCAATATGATGGTCTCGAGTGTTATGGGTGCTGCTCTCAAGACGATGGTCTCGAGTGTTATGGGTGCTGCTCTCAAGACGATCGTCTTGATCGTTAGTTCGTCGGTTCAGAGCCTGTCAAGGAACGTGATCAGAAGGGAGTTGGACGCGAGCAAACACTCCGGATTGGCTTGAAACCAGCTTTTGTTTCTCTACTTTTTTCCGGGCAGTAAGATTCCTCATGAGTCAAAGTACCCACAGGAAGCACAATGTTTGAACAATCTCTCATAGTTAATCTTGATTGTAACCTCCTCACCATTGCAAGATTGCACCTTCTTAGAAAACACAAGAGGCTTTCTAGAGTCTACATCAATCAAGAGTCGACCGGCTGATAAGTCCACCTTATCAACATGCCCAATCTTCCCACCGATTTTTCTCAGGTTCTTGATTGTCCACAAATGTAGAGGGATACCTATTATCTCGATCCAGAACAGAATCACCCATGGATAGTCATCGTGTACAATAGGTTCCCAACACACCAAGACAAACATACAAAAGTTGTAGTGAAACAGTCCTTGACTGAGGATGGTTTTGATATCCTCTTCGCACGTGAAATTGAACAGAAACTTTCCATTCCCAAGGTTATTCGTTGTGGGTCTGTCTTGCATCTCCCATTGAGTGAGCATGGTCTTGATTAGTTTCTCCACATTATGTTTCTTAGGGTAAAAAATCTTTCCAATCAGAGACATATGATACTCTTGTATTGTGTGATCATCATTCTGGTCGTCTAACAAGATTGGCTCATCCTCGTCTTCGAGAAGGATCCCCTTCCCCTTGACATCAGCCGGAAGAGCTGATCTAGTGCGATCATGAACCCCATACAAAGATATGGAGCGCATCTGAAGGAGTGTAGATGAGTCACAACTGAGTTTGTTGCAGGTAATCAGCCAAGATCCCAAAGGAGATCGTGGTCGAGAAGCTAGCGTTTCCGAGAAAAGATTCAGAGTTAGCGCTCCAACCCGAACAAATAAAGAGAGGATCCGATAACCTATTTTCTGAAGGAGAAGACATCGACAACGATCGATCTTTAAAGGTTAGGACGAATCACCACCAAGCTTCCTCGCTGCAGGCTGGCCTCCTCTTATGATCTACCACTCACAAGAGTATAGATCTAGACGGAAATAGTCGAAACGGAAGCAGATCTCCTTGTCGACATCCTATCGTCTTCGAGAGAACCCTAGCCGATGGTGAACTGGCTTCGTATCTATCTCATTATAAACTCAATCTCTATCTCTTATAATAACTCAAATTGCATACATTATATTATCCGGTTACAATATACCTTCACATTATAGAAACACAATCATTTTATAAATATTACCGCCAAAATCTGGATTATCTATGTATTATCAATTTACAAATATTAGTGAATCCAGCTAACTGACATTTAAAATCTATCTTAATAAAATAATATTTATGGCTATATATTACATGTTTAATCCGGAATAAATATATAATATCCAGTTATATGACTCACGAATGAATATCACTCAGTATATTTTAGCTATTATATATTTTTGGTAAATACATGTTTAATCTGAAACAACCTCATGTTGCTCTACATTAACATCCAATCTTTTTATGTGAATATGATGAGTATTTCACTATCACACATCCCAGTTAATTAGGGTTTCAGTAAAATTTATAGAATCAAACAAAAATCAACTACGACGTTCAGTTTTAGTGGACAAACCATCTAAATCTCTTGAAACTAAACAAGAGAAATTAACATAGAGGAAACCACCAGAGAATTGACTGCGAGAATAAACATTACGGGAGATCTGTCAACGACAAAGGGAGGAACTAGAGAAAGCTTTGCAGAATAAGTATATCCAACCCAAAACAAGGCTTACCACATTTGCACATTATCATATTTGTCTCATAAGAGAATATTTTCAAAATATGGAGTTAGTTTCTTTATATATATTTTTAAAAAATATAATAAATAAACTTTTTGATTTTCATATAATATCGGCCTATTTCGGTCCATATATAAAATATTTTCACTTAGATAAATGACCATTTTATTTGTATATTTTGGCTTCATACCAAATTTCTTCTTGTAAATACCATATCGAGTATAAGCTATTTGAAAAAGGCTGATAATGATAATTGTGTGGCTTATACCACTAGACTACAAAAAACATTTAGGGAATAGGCTGCAAAATCACGCGTTTCAAATCGTTTTCAAAAAAAAAAAACGTTCAATTTTTTTTCAATAATATATTTTAAAAGATGATGAATAGTTCAAATCATCTCTAATAAAACCAAAATCTATTTCAAAACCTGCAAAATTTGCAAATCTATATGCGGAGATCAAAGAGTGTTTTTTTACCTTTATGTCACTCTTATGTTTTCAAACAGAAAATTTCTCTTGCATAGCCTTTTCAGTTTATTTTCATAAAACACTTTTCAAGAAGAAAAATGGTAAAAAAAAGTTTTAGTAAAAAGTAAATATACACTTACCACATGGATAACTACTCTAGATTTTAGACTTTAGAGTTAAGAGGTGGATTTTAGAGATAACGTTTCAAATTTTAAAAAATAAAAAATAAATATTATAAATTTTAAAATAAAGATATTTTGGTTATTTTATTTTTCGAGAGCTGTTTTGTGACAAAAACAGAAAAAAAATATATTTGAGAGAATTATCCTTTCAAATATCTAATCTTAATAAAGAGTTCGTATTGCAAATCAAAACTATAAAAAGCTGAGTTCAATTTTTTTATTATAATATTTTGGAAAATCAAAATACATTATTATTTTGCTTCATGATCTTCTATTTCAGTTATGAATAAATGGAACAAGCTCAAGAGTTGCTTTCTTGCTGACAATGATGGATCCAGTTTCTTCCAAGTCCATGTATTTCACAGTCTTCTCTACAGGCAATCCCCAGTCGAAGAAGTAGAGCAAGTTCAACAATCCCATTTCCACGTTAGCTATTCCCATCATCATCCCTGGACATATTCTCCTACCAGACCCAAATGATAACAACTCAAAGTTCAATCCTTTGTAATCTATCGAACTCTCCATAAACCTATCAGGATTAAACTCATTTGGGGTTGTCCAAAGTTTTGGATCACGTGCGATCGAGTAAACATTGATGATCATCTGTGTTTTAGCTGGGATGTCATAGCCTTGGATCTTGATCTCAGACATTGTCTCTCTTGGAAGTAAAAGTGGAGCAGCTGGGTGTAATCTAAAGGTCTCTTTGACCACGATCTTGAAGAAGTGAAGCTGGCTAAGATCATCTTCTGTGAGTCTCTCCTTCTTGTCTCCCAGTGTTGTCCTTATCTCCTCTTGTACTTTCTTCATCACTCTCGGGTTTCGGATCAGCTCTGTCATGGACCAGGCTAGAGTGATGGCGCTTGTGTTTACTCCTGCTAGAAATATATCCTGACACATTCACATTACGTGTAAGAACGATACCTTTGTCGGAATCTAATATGCAAAAGGTTAAATAAAAAGAGAAAGAAAAAGAAGTTGTTATACCGAGATGATTCCTTTGAAATGATCTGTCGTGAGCTTGAATGAGTCACCATCTTTCCATTGTTTCTTCATCAGATCAACCACACCAGGGCTCTCTGATACTCTTCTTCCAGGCTTAAGATGTTCATCGAGCACTTTCTGGAAGAACGTGTCTAGTTCGGAGAAAACATTGTTCACTGTATTGTTCTGTCCGGATATCTGGTCGATAAACCAACCCAGTCCCGGGAAGAAATCAGAGAACGCAAAACCATCGATAAGAAATTCAAACTTGTGAACTAGATCAGCAACGTTGTCCTCATCGATGAACTCACACTTGTGAATATCTATACCAAAGGCGAGCCTACACACAACACTAGCGACAAGCGTGAAAAGGGCCTTTGTAAGATTCACCGGTGATCCCGTCATTGCAGTCGCTCTCAGTTTCTTGACCAAAACGTCATTCTCTTCCTCTCAATTATACTTGAAGGACTTGAGTTTTCGCGTTCAAAAGCTCCATAACAACTAGCTTTCTTAACGCTTTCCACTCCTCACCATAAGGCGCGAATCCGATGTCTTTGAAGTTGTATGAGAGCATTCTGGTCGCGACAGTCTCTGGTCGGCTGCAACATTGGAGATCGTGGGCCTTGAGAGCTTCCTCTGCACCTTCTCTCGATGAGATCACGACCGTGGGAACATATCCTAAACGGAGAAGCATCACTGGTCCGAAATTTTGGGAGAGGTTTTGAAAACATGTGTGAGCCAATCCGTTGATGTTGTGTAGGTTTCCAATGATCGGAAGCTTCTGTGGTCCCGGAGGAAGGTTCCTTTTTTTTGAGTTTTTTAGAGAAGATGGATAAAGAAGATAAGAAGAAAATGGGTAAGAGACAGAGGAAACAGAGCCAGGTTGACATTGTTTGCAGTGTATAAAATATCTGATAGGTTTTGATTATTCACTAAGACAAAAAGCTTAGATATATAATAAACGGTTATGCTTGGAGACCACATAAAATCACATTTAATTCAAAATTAGGCAATGAATCTTGACCAACCAAAAAGATAAGAATTAAGAGGAACACCTTCTAGAAGTAAACTAGTCTTATTTCGGTAACTGTTTAAACATACATACACAACTATGCTTGGAGACCAAGTTCAAAATATATATCTACTCTTTCCTCAATATACTAAAACTTATTCATAACAAATGCTTTGACTTGTGTTAAAAAAAAAATGCTTTGACTGACATTGAATTCACTTCTAGAACATTGAACATTGCATCCTAAACATATTTAGACCTTCTAGAAGTAATATCCATAGCTAAGTTACTGAGTTGTGTTACCAACTTATTAACTTACCAATCAAAAAGTAATAATTAAACCTTCTAGAGGGATAAGAGTTCAAGTGTTTTCAGATTTGTAACGGTAAACATGTAAATACAAAAATAAATGAAATCAAACATCTCTTTTCTGTTTTTTTTTTTCGTTTTGACAGTTACAAATTAATAACCTACTAAAATATTCATTAAGTATTTATTTATTATAAACTAATTAATTAATATTTGATGTTATATCATTTTTTTATTATTTGAGGAGAACTTTTAATAATATACATTGCTCTCATCCATGTGTGATTTACAATTTGCCATTACTCAGGTGTCATCACTAGAATCTTACCTCACATTATTTATTGAATAACCTCTCTTGCCTATACTAATTACATGTTATGTCATTGCCAAATAAAATTAGAAAGGAATTATATGCCATAAACCATATTATGGATTGCCATAAACCACTTTTCTTTTCCATGTGGGATTATGATTTGTACTATTTCCTTTTCCTAGTTGGTTTAGGATTTCTACTCTTTCCATTTATCTATTTTGTAATTTCATATATAAGCGCACCTATGTTTTATGATCAATATATAACACAACCATTCCCCCATATTTTTACAGCAAGTAATCAACAAGATAGTTTCTAATACACATAAAGTTAAAAAGCCTCCGAACAAAACCCTAAAACCCTAATCTTACAAGACAGCCGCCTAGCCTCTAAACCGTATCCGATAAACTCCCGTCTAGAAAGCTTTCGACTACAAGCTCTCACCGCGCCTTGCTCGTACCGCACACGTCCGATCAGCTCTTGACCGCGTGGTCTCGTTTCAAACGCGTTTATTCCCGTGTTCATCAATCCGACTTTTTGGTGGTCCATTGAGTCCAATTAAAGATTAAGGTAATTCTAAAACCTATGTTTTCAAAATCGAAACCCTATTGTTTTGGAATCAAGAAACCCTAATCCAGTGTTTTGAAACCTGACTCGGACCCGCGGTTAAACCGGTAAACCCAATGACCTAAAATAAATCCAGTTTGGGTTTTGTGAAAAAACCAATATTAAAAACCCAAGGAAACTCGTAAAAAACCACTAAAACCCGAAACCCGTTTACCGGTTGAACCACTAGTTAAATCAATAAATAAGTTTTACGTTTTTTAGTTTTTAATTATGTTTTGATTAAACTTTGTTATTTTATTATCATATATAGAACATATTACACTATTTTATTTTTAATTTTTAGGTCTTATAAATATTTCATTATGCCACCGGAGAAAAATGAAGTAAACGAAAGTAAAGAGAAACAAAATTAGTTAATGTAGTTTGGTATTAGCTTATTTTGTTATCGATAATATATTGCGATGATGTTTTTTTTTTGGATTTGAAGGTTCTTTTTATTATTCACTTTTGAAATTTATAAATTTATGAATTTTAATTTTTGATATTTTTATTAGATGTTATAACTCTTAAGTTATTAACTTGTTACAAAAAATATTAAACTATTTTTCGATATTTTGTATTTCAAATGAAAATAAAAATATAGAAACTAAAGTTAAGTATTTTCAAATGTTTTTTCAAAACGTAAAAAATATATATTTCCAAAATATTATTTGATGTTTTATAAAACATTTAATAAATACTTAATTTTAGTTTGTATAATTTTTATTTTGATAACTAATATATTACTATAAAATAAAATTAATTAATCTATTAACCCGCTGTCGACCCAATGACCCGGTGACCCGGGAAGTCATCCGGTTCGGTGTCAGGGCCGTGTTTCAAAACATTGCCCTAATCTAGGTTATCAGTTAGATTTATTTGAAATTGATTGATCACATAGAACTGGTATGCTAGGATTGGTAAATTCAAATTGATTGATCGATCCGCTTGAATGTTTTAAAAGGAATCCGCATGACAAGGTTTTTTCTTAAATCACACGATTTTAACCTTGATTTATAAAACTCGACCAGCATATGTTCTAATATGCTAGATATGTTTTGAAACCCTAAATCCTAATCGCAATTGCAATTGATTGATCTCATTGAATGATTGTTTTGAGAGCTAGGGTTGTTTACTAGATTGATTGTTTTCCATGATTGAAACCCTATTTTGAATTGAAACCTTAAAGATCATAAAACCCTTGGACGCATATTGCTTATAGTTTGATCTTACTGAATGATTTGAGAGTTAAGATGCTAGATTGATTGTTCACATACCCTAAATCGCATAATCTGGCTACTTGCTCTCAATTAATTGATTTGATTGCTAGTATTAATAAACCCTAATCTTATAATCTCATTGAATCCGATTATTAGTCTTGATACTCTCATATCGGAAGCTGATTGATTGATTGCTAAACCCTGATTGAATGCTTTTAAATTTATGGTAGCATGATTGCTATTACATGATTCTAATCTGGTGTACATATAGATCTCGTTCATTAGGATTGATTGCTTTTGGTCAAGAGACATGTTTGATCCGTATATCTTGTTTGATAAACATTCGCATAACCTATTAAACATATAGACATTGATCCTTAGGATTGTCTTGCATGATCACATATAAAAATTGCTCATTAAAGAAGTCTTGTGGCCGTGTGGTTTGTTTGCTAATCCGTATGACTTGATTACATATAAACCGTATTGCTTGTTTACATTACATGGCCGCATGAATTTTTATGAAATGTAAAGATTGATTGACTATATGAATTCAGATGTCGAAAATCAACAATTCGGACTTTAGAGTCCTAAACCCCTCTTAAGATAATTATTTACAATTGGCATTAGACACAAAGATTGTCCTGAAATCAAAGGCCCTCGGTGAATGTATCATCGAGGACAATAATGCAAGTGAAAGATATAGATACAAGACAATAATGATTATTCGTCAACATCTTGGTGAGAGTCTCAAGGATCAGTATCTAACTATTGAGAATCCTCTAGACCTTTGGACATAATTAAAAGTGAGATATGATCACAAAAGGGATTGCTTCTTACCAAAGGCTATAGTATGATTGGAGAAATCACATATTCCAGGACTTTAAGTCTGTGGAAGAGATAACTCAGCTCTATTTACGATAGTTTCTAAATTGAAACAATGTGATGAAGAAATAACTTGGATCAACCCCATTACATGAAGCCAATAAGGCTATAAAGGTAAAGAAATAATCTAAAGAAAGTAATCACATCCAGAGTGATAGACCACACGACTATGGTGTGGTGGATGGAGAGGATGTGGCCACGGCCACCACAATTCGTTTGGCCGTGGTCGAGGCAAAGGAAAAGGGTGTGGTATTTCTAAACCACCACATTCGAACAAATCAGTGTGCCATAGATGTGGAATGGAGAATCATTGTGCTAAGACATGTAGGCTCCCAGAAATTTTGTGACCTCTATTAAGAGAGCCAGAAAGGGAAGAATCCAAAAGCCTATTTGGTTCACCAAGATGGCGAAAATGACTCTGGGCATGATAAAAATGATCTTATAGAGTATAAAATATCTGATTGTTTAAAAGAATAAGTTGATTTCGACATACTATTTCCGTGTTTGCTTTGCTTTATGTTTTCTTTGTATTACCTCCTTTGAATTTATTTTTATTACTATTGCCTTGTCTAGGTTAAACTTACTAAAACGAATACATGATTTTAAGACTTAAAATCTACACCAATATATTTGCAGAGTCAGTCCAATAAAGGCTACGGCCAGGACAGTGCATTGTTGCCTAAAGGGCACACATCTAGAGATATCTGATTCTTTATATTCACCCAAGAAAGGCCCATTGAATTTTAAAGATATAAGAATGAATGGTTTTCATATTGAAACAATGGGCAAAGGAAACAAAGAGTTTCTTCAGATATATAAAATTCGCCCAAAACCATAGAAAAATGGTTAAGACTATATATGCATTCTCTACTGGTATTTACTATGCCAAGATCATTATGATAGAGACTAGAAGCCAACAAAATATTCACTTTACGGCATGACCAGATTGGCCATCCTGGTTCAAACATGATGCAAAAATTGATATTGAAAGGGACACACATTGAAAAAAATAAGATTTATCCCAAAGAATCTCACGTGTGTAGCATTTACACAAGGAAAACTCATTATACCATCACCAGTAAAACGGCTAAGAGTCCATTTTCAGATTTTCTTTAAAACCTACATGTCTAGATAATACATGTCCCAAGCGTTTAAATGATTATGGTATGTTCATGGGGGTAAGTGTGGACAATTCCGTGAATACATGTCCATACTCAGAATCTTTTCAACGGATACAACTGATCACTAGACCATTACTTATGAGGTTAAAACTCCAGTCACAACTTGGCCCACACGAAATTTACATGCATCTAACTTAATACGCATCATGCCATCTAGTGAACATAGATATTCCCCATTATGAATATTAACGGGTCAAAGAGTCAGACATATCCCATCGTAAGACTTTAGGATAAGCTGTCTATATACTAATTGATCCACCACAAAGAACTAAGATGGGACCTCAGAGGAGCATGAGAATATATGTTGGATATGAATCTCCCATGATAATAAAATACCTAGAGCCGACTATTGGGTGATCTATTTAAAGGCCATGTACACGGATTGCAAGTTTAATGAATCCAACTATCCAATATTAGGGAGAGAAAATAATACGCTGGTAAAAGAAAATAGAATGGAATCAACCATCATTGTCTTGGCAATATCCTTGGACTAAAGAATGTGAACTAGACGTCCAAAAGATTATGCATTTACAAAAGCTAGCTAATCAAATGCCAGACACATTTGCTGACCCGAAAAGAATGACTAAGTTATATATACCAGCTTGAAATGCACCAAATTCGAATTTGATGTCCAAGAGAGATACAGTCAAGTTGCTACAGAGTCTAAAAAACGTATGAAACGTGGTAGACCAATAGGTTCCAAAGATAAGAATCCTTGGAAAACAAAGAAAAGCGCTGAGAATGAAAACAAATCCGAGGTCGAGAAAGCCATCCCAGCCATAGAGATAAGGCCGGCCGACTCTAAAGGTACCAAACAATGTGGCTTGCGATGCCAAGCTGCAAAGTATTGAAGGTCCTAATGATAATAAAATCTCAATAGATTATATCATGTCTGGAACACAATGGAACACATAAAGAATGTTGACATAAGATGATTTATTTACATACAAGGTAACACTTGAACTTATGGATATTAACAAAGATCATGAACCCACGTCAATATGGGGTTAATCTAAGAAAGGTGGCGAATTTGGCCTTATAATTAGAACACCCTATGATACAAAACCAGTGGTATATAAATGGATTTTTGTGAGGAAGAAAAATGAAAGGAGAAATCGTGAGATGTAGCACATAAAATCACATGGTCTAGTTGTCTATGTTTATACTTACAACATTCAAGTACGGCTTGTTGCACAAAGATTATACCAATGGTGGATGGATGCTATACTCCCTTGTAGTGGATGCTACTGCATTCGAGTTTTAATAAGTCTGGCTATAAGAGAGAAATTAGTTTTGCATGTAGTAGCATACTTATATGTTCCACTATATAATGAGATATACATGAAAGTACCAGAAGGTATTGAGCTCAAAGATAAGAAAACAACATTGTATAAAGCTGAAAAAAATTATTTATGGACTGAAACAAAGTAGCTGCATATAGTATAATAGACTAAGTGGATACTTAGTGAAAGAGGATATAAGAATGACTCAATCAGTCCACTTATTTTATAAAGAAATCCGATAGTCTATTTTATAAAGAATGGTTTTGTGATCATAGTTTATTTTTTATAGACCAGCCCAAAGAGGAGTTAATTGGTTTTGCTGATGCAGGTTATCAATCAAATCTCAGACAAGTTATGTTTTCACACATGGTATCTTGGCAATCCATGAAACAAACCATTGCAGCAACATCAGCCAAAATTCGTGTGTATATGTTGTTGAGGTCAATGACTCAACACATCTGAGGAGATTGTGAGATGGTCGTGGGCGCAGAAGAGCCAACCATTATGTATGAGAACAATGCAGATGGATACATCAAAGAAGATAGGACGAAGCACATCCTGCCTAAGTATTTTTTCACCCACGAGTTGCTGAAGGCAGGAAGTTCAAGTACTCTAAGTTCATTCAAGTGATAATTCAGCAGACCTATTCACCATGTCACTTCCAATCTCTACATTCAAGAAGCTTACGCATCAGATAGGAATGCGTCGGCTTAAAGATCTTTAGTGATGTTCAAAACAAAGGGAGTAATACGTGTTGTACTCTTTTTCGTTATCCATGGTATTACCCGGATTTTGTCCCATTGGGTTTTTGAGTTTTTCTTGAAAATGTTTTAATGAGGCAACATACAAAGCGTATTACAAGTTGTAATGGTTGACATCTAATGAGGAGTGTTATAAACCACATTGTTGATTGCCATAAACCACTGTTCTTTCCATGTGAGATTATGATTTGTACTATTTCTTCGTCCTAATTAATTTAGGATTTGTACTCTTTCCATTAATCTATTTTGTAATCTCATATATAAGAGAACCTATGTTTTATGATCAATATACAATACAACCATTCCCCCATACTTTTACAAACATTATAGTATATGTTTCATTTTATGCATCTTTCTTTTTTCCCATGTTAACCCGAACTAGCCAGTGTGTTGACGGTTTCATATATAGCATATTCGAATTGTATTTCGGTTTTAATTATCCACAAATGGAAATAATCATTTCCTTATCTATATCCCAATGATTAAACTCGAAATAAACAAAAACGTTTTGCTAGGTGTATGCTGTACTATTGTATATAATTTATTATTATTATAATTAGTTAGCGTAATAATTGTATTTTAGTTATATATAATATAATAAATTATATTTGTATTTTTGCATTTTATCTCTGTATTATTGTATATTCGTTATTATTAATTATAAGTTAGCATAAGATTTGTATTTTTTTAATGTTATGTCATGTCAACATTCGATATTTTTTGACTGGTAGTAAAGAAAAACAAAATCCATAGTAAATACATGCAATCCCTTAACTTATGGGAACCTTTGTAATTTTAATAGTGTTGCATCTGTATGTCTTAAATCTCCGTACACCAGCAAAGGCTCAGCACTCGTAGGTACGGTATGCCTTTTCGGTTTAGGAAAATTACTATTATTTCTATTGGAAAAAGGAAATCGGGTTTTTGAGATTTGTATAAATATGGATTTAAGGGTTTGTAACTTATCATTCATATCAATAATAAGAAAACCCTAAACGGGTATTTGCCTCAATACGTTTTGTTCTCTACTTTCTTCTTACTTAATTGTGGCCGTTCACAACAAATAGACGAATATTTATTGACTTGTAGCACAGAAAAAAATATATTCTATAGTAAGTACATGTACTGAAAACAATAAAGTACATAAAATAATATATTTGTATGTTTTTACTCTGTTTTATATGTTTGCAAATACAAATGTCAATGCTAATAGTGATAGATCAGTTATATATGTTTACATTGTTATACAGTAAGACTTTCTTCCCCAATTTCCGAATCCGACATATACCAAGAGCACAAAATCTAGCTGCGGACAAGCTTGCACGTGGTGCGCAGAGTTCTCCTTCAGCTATTTCCATGTTGATTCCATACCTCCGGTTTGGATTTCCGAATTGGCAGGTCGAGCTTCGTAGTTTAGACTATTGTTGTCAAAAAATGTTTACATTTTTTTGCACAGATAAAATAATAAAGTACATAAAATAATATGTTTGTATTTTTACTCACTATTATATGTTTGCAAATACAAAATACCAATGCTAATAGACGAAATTTATTGACATATAGTACATAAACTTCAAAATGGAATTTTAATAATACAGTACATGTACTGAAAATAATAAAGTACATAAAATAGTATGTTTGTATTTTTACTTTGTTTTATATGTTTGCAAATACAAAATGTTAATACTAATAGTGATAGATCGGTTATATATGTTTACACTATTTTTACGTACAGAAAATAATAAAGTGTATAAAATAATATGTTTGTATTATACAAAATGTCAATGCTAATAGACGAAAATTATTGAATATAGTACATAAAATTAAAAAAAGAAGTCCACTGTATGTTCAAGGAATCCTTTAAATTAAGACTAATTCTTTGTAATAAAGAAATCTTCATAAATGTTAAAAGAAAAAGATTAGATCAGTTCATGATTTTTTTGAATGAATCAGAAATTACGCCATTCATATGTCTTGATTAAGCTATATTTCCTTTCGAATACACTGATATTTTCATTAGTTTTGTGTAATTTTGATTATGGGAAGCCGCATGTTTTTGTTTCTAATTTTAGATAACAATATTCTCCGCGTGTTCTGATATTGATCATTTTACTCTTTTTTTTTCAACAATTTTCATTTCATATATGTTAATCGTGGCTATTTTGGCTAATTGATCAACAACATGAACTTGATTTCTAGGTACATAGTGGAATATAAACTTATCTTTCTCAGCTAGGCAAGCTATATCCTGAAGGATGGAGTAGGCTTCATTGATCTGTTGTTTGTGAAGTTTTCCTCCTGGGACAGCTTGCAAACTCTTGATTAATTCCAGACAATCACCTAGAACTACTATTTCCTTGTAAGCTAGGTTATGGAGTTGTTGAACAGCTAGCAACATAGCCATTGCTTCTGCTATGAAAGGCGAGTTGGTGAGTGCTATTGCAGAGCTTCCTTGAAGCCGAGAGATGGATTCCTTGCTAAACGAGGACCATCCTATTCCAGGCTTCTCGATTGGTGACTTCCATGAAGCATCTACAATGAAGTAGTTGTGTGTTTTCTGTTGGAGGATATTTGTGATAGAGTTATGCGATGCATGTTGGCTTACCACACACATATCTTTGTTATGCTCTGTTGCATCCTTCCATCAGTAAGACATCATGGACGGTGTGAATAATGTGATCTCTTTTGTTTTCAAAGACTAATTTGTTGCGCATTTTCCAAATCCTCCAACCTATAAAGAAAGGTAAATTATTTTCAGGGTTTGCTCTGTCCAACAATACTGGAAAAACTTCAGAGTAACTGCTGTAGACTGCTGAAACTCAGGGACCTCTCCATGAGAAAATGTCCAAATTTCTCTAGATACTCTACATTCAAAGAGCATATGGTGGACAGTTTCTATCTCCTCTCCATAAACTTGGCATAAGCTATAACTCCTGATCCCTCTCTTATTTAAATTATCAGCGACATGCAAACCATAATTTAGAAATAAGCTTATGTTGTATCTGAGTATGGGGAGGGGAAGGAACCTTTTCATGGATATCCTCTCTATCTATTTCTCTTTAATGTAGTATCCATTTTTTACCTTATAGGCTCCGGATCTACTTGCTGGCCAGTATAGAACATCTTGTGCTCTTGAACAGCTAGGTGTGACTTTGAGGATTGTTTGAACGTCTTGATCCTGAACCATAGGTTGAATTTTATGTTCATCCCAGGATCTTGTACCTGATATAAAAAGATCCTTGACAAATAAATTAGGGTACAATAATGCACTAGGACCTGTCGGAGGTGGAGTTCGAACCTTCTCTCCATTGCCAATGATCCACCTTGCTTCTCTCTAAATCAGGGGCTTAGTTTGTATAATACTCCTCCATGCAGGACTGGAAGTTTGATAGCTTGTGTTTCTAAAGTATTTTGCCTTGTAGACTCGAGCGAGCAAGGAGAAAGGTTGGGTAATCAATCTCCATGCTTGTTTAGCAAGCAAAGTCTTATTAAAAGCCATTAAATCTCTGAAGCCCAATCCTCCTCCTTCTCTTGAGGCTGCAATCTTTTTCCACAATATCCAATGAATTCCAAATTTGTCTTTGTTTGCAGACCACCAAAACTTCCTCATAGACTTTGTTATTTCAAGAATCATGGTTTTGGGAAGCAGGAAGCATGACATAGTATAAGTAGGGATTGCCATTGTCACTGCCTTGAATAAAACCTCATTTCCTGCAGGTGATAAATATTTAGAGTACCAACTTTCCAGCTTATTTTTAATTCTTTGAGTTATAATTTGGAAAGCTTCTCTTTTGTTTTTTCCAATATACTCAGGTAACCTTAAATACTTTCCAAAACCACCTATTGTAGTTATACCAAGACTCTGAGTAATTTGTTGCTGAATATTAGCCGGAGTACCTATACTAAACAAGATAGAAGACTTAGTATAAATTATTTCCTGTCCTGATGCTTGTTGGTAAGTGTTAAGAACTGTGGACAAACTACAAGAAAACATCTGGTTAACGTCGCCAATATATGTCGCTAATTCGAAGCTATTCACGTTTAACGTCTCACTAGCGACATGGAGAGAAAGCATTGTTAATCGCGTGTCGCTAATTTTAGATGTCGTATCGACGTGGCTAATTAGCAACACATTTACAAAACGTATTTATAACGACACTAATTAACTAACGACGCTTAGTCGCGGCGGCGTTCCATCATTTTTTGAAGTACTATATCACAACGGATAAAAGTATCGCTAATATACGTTGTTTTCATATGACGCTATTTCACGACATCATACTGTGACGCTATTTTACGACGTATAGAGATGCCAAAAAAATCCGACGTTTTTATATGACGGTAATAAACGATGTATTTCAAAGTCCCTAGTTTATTTTTGATGTCGCTAACTAACACCATTTTTTGTGTCCCTATTTTATTGTCCCTATTTAGTGTCATAAGACTTATAAAAAAGTGTCCCTATTTAGCGTCGTAAGACTTATAACGCTAATAATATAATATGTATGCTGATGACTCTATTGTTATGTCGTTTTATTATGAAAATTTGGAAACCTAATTAAAATTAACAAAAATTAGAAAATTATAAAACTTACATAAAATTTAACATTATAGGTTTTTTTTTAAGTACTAAGTATGAACATAAACAAGCTAAACATAAATTAATTATAGTTTTGTACAGGGACATAAACAAGCTAAACAGAAATTGATCATCAGACAAATGCGGGTATCCTGCTTTAACTTCCTCAATGAATAAACTGAAATTAACAAATATTTCAAATTATTAGATATATTTATATTTAGACAAATCTTTCGTATGGTAGAACAGCATCACAATTTTTCAAGATCTATGTATGGACATGATGTAGATCTTGCTTTGTTAACCATACATCCTTTGTTTTACCGCTTAACCTACCTATTTGCGTAAAAGTATCCGGGATGTCATTAACAGGATAAGTTGGTTTTTCCCCTCCATCGTCGTAACGCTTAAGTCCTCTAGCTTTTTTTTTATTTGAGGTGGAAAGTAGTAGGACGAGAAATTTGACGTTTCTTCATTTAAGCTTTGAGCGATGATTGATCCCTCTACTCTGCTTGGATTTTTGGCCATTTTGTTTTAGCAGAGACATGTCGCAAAAGTACATTCAACGATATTTTACTGGGCCTCCGAGCGCTGCTTCTCGAGGAAGCTGAATAGTAAAATGCTCCATAACATAAAAATGAAGGAGGGAATATTTTCTCCAGATCACATAACAGCACGGGAATCTTATCTTGCAATGGTTGTATTCCTTCTGGCCAAAGCGTCTGTGTACATAGATCTCGAAAAATGTTTCAATACCTGAAAATTTTAAAATATTATTAATTGATATAATTTGAATTATTGTAATATGTGTTTTGTGCATTCATAAGTTTAGATACCTGCAATCGCTGTGCACTTCTTTTGGAGGGAGTTCGACAAATGCGAATGGTAGTAAATGTTACATAAAAACATTACAATCATGACTCTTCATACCAATGAATTTTTGGCCTTTTGAATAAATACAATTGGAGAGATTGGATGCATATTCATCAGGAAATTTCACATTGTTACGTATCCGCTCAAAGATTTTATTATTTGCTTCTGCGGATAAGCAATAAATGGGAATTGGAGCCCTCCCGTTGTCTGTAAGGTGGAGTTCTGGCCGGCAGCAAAGGTGAGGAAGATCCAACCTTGATTTCAAATTATGTTTTTTTTTTTCTTGCCTTTAACATTGATTATTGTGTTCAGAATGTTATCGAAAATGTTTTTCTCGATATGCAATACATCAAGATTATGCCTCAGAGGTGAGTCTTCCAATAAGGTAAACTCCAAAAGATACTTTTCCTATGCCGATTATCCAAGGATCCGTATGCATCCCCTTGACTATCTCCATTACCCCCTCCCCCCCCAAATATTGGCCTCCTCTACACCAAAGTGTTTCAGCTGTTCGAGGATTTCCTCACCATTCATATCTGGAGGGGGATCAGATCTAACCACATTATCTTTCTCTACACCAAAGTGTTTCATCTGTTCGAGAATTTCCTCACCATTCATATCTGGAGGGGGATCAGATCTAACCACATTATCTTTCTTAAACAACGTCTTGCATTTTCGGTATGGATGGTTTTTGGGTAAAAATCGGCGATGACATTCAAACCAGCATGATTTTCCTCCGTTCTTTAGTTGAAATGCATCAGTTTCTTCTTTACAATAGGGACAAGATAACCTCCCATGTGTAGTCCATCCAAATAACATAGCATAAGCAGGGAAGTCACTAATGGTACACATTAATACTGCATGCATACAAAAACTTTTCCACTCGGATACATCAAATGTAGGAACACCATTAAAGCACAGTTCATTCAACTCTTCTATTAGTGGTTGCAGAAAATCTAGAGATCAACTTGGATGCTCTGGACCGGGAACTAGGATCGACAAGAACAAGAATTCTCGTTTCATACACAAATTAGGTGAGAGATTGTATGGAATCAATATGACTGGCCATAAAGAGTAGTTGCGACCGAACTTCCCAAACTAATTAAATCCCTCTGTAGATAAACCGAGATAAACATTCCGTTTTTCTAAAGCAAAGTTTGGATATGTGGATATGAATTGCTTCCATGCTTCAGCGTCAGATGGGTGTGATATTTATCCATCGGTAGAACGGTCTGCGTGCCATCTCATCGGGGTTGCATTTCTCTCGGATTGATATAGTCTTTTTAGCCTATCAGTTATCGGCAAATACCACATCCGCTTGTATGGAACTCTAGTTCCTCCACTCGTTGGTTGAAATCTTACTTTCTTACAAAATTTACACTCTGTGCGTTGTACATCCTCCTTACAGAAGATCATACAAATATCAATGCACACATCAATTATCTGGAAAGGTAGGCCAAGCCCTAATACCATTTTCTTAACATCATAGTATGTTGCAGGTGCTAGGTTATCGTCCAGTAAGTATTCTTTGATTAATTGTGCCCATGCGTCAACGCAACCTTCAGCCATATTAAAATCTGTTTTAATATTCATCATATTTTCCGACAATGACAATGGAGAAATACCATCTTTACACCCATCATATACTGGATGATTCGCAGCATCCAACATGTCATAAAAATGTTTTGCTTCTAAATTTGGCTCTTCTGCCAAATTTTCAATATTGACTTACCCTTAATATGCATCAATAACCATGTTAGAATATATATTCCGTTCATTTGTATACCCTTGATCATAGCCACCAGCATTATAACTAGGAATATATCCTACATTATGCTCGTTAGGATTGTTACTTAGTGGATCAACACAATCTTCAACATGTGAAAACCAAACATAATAATTAGGAGCAAAACCCTTACGATAAAGATGCTTCCAAACATCACTAACCGGCAAGAATTTTCCATTATTACATTTGATGCATGGACAGAATAACATACCCATTTCGATGCGTATCTCTTGATTTGTTGCAAAAGCCATTAAATCTTGCAATCCATTCTTAAATTCTTTTGTGATCTTGCCTGTCTCCGGATTAATGCGTGAATACATCCATTGAAGTGACTGGAATATATGTGAACTAGAAGAAGACATTTGTAGTGTTTTGTTTACGATTTTTGCATTTCTCGTTTTTTTTCACAAACGTTCAGTTTTTATCAGGCAAATTGAAGAATAGCGACGCAATAGTGACACTTTAAGGATAAGTCCATTAAAAGTTTGGTTGAAGTTAGGTGTAAACGGAATTTATGTGCACCTGTGTAGTGGGACAAATAACCGTCGTTAAAATTAACAACGTATAAAGTGTCGGTGGACGTCGCTAAGTAACGACAATTTTGTGTCGAAATTATTGCCCTTGTCTTAGCTAGAAAATACCGTCGTCTTTTGCTTAAATGTCGTAAATACGTTGTTAGAACGACACAAATTAACGACATATTATGATGTCGCTTATTAGCATCATGGTAGCGTCAGATAAAATTAACCGTCATTTAAACGATTGTAATATGTCGTTAATTAGCGACGGAAATTTGGTGTCTTTTTGTATGTCGCTAATGTCATGTTTTCTTGTAGTGACAGATTATTTGCCTCATCCACCGTTGCCTTACAAAAAAGTAGTGAGTCATCAGAAAATAATAAATGTGAGACAGGAGGGCCACTTCTAGAGGCTTTAAAACCGTGTATTTTTGCTGTTTTATGTTCTGTTTTATGAACCTAGATAAGCTTTCAGTGCATAAATGATACCACTCAAATTACCCTAAGGAGTGATTTTTACTCTCATCAAAAGAGATCAATTGCAGTACTTAGGGATCGAATCCACAGAGAACTAGAGAACTAATAAGATGCAATCTATATGATTATGCTAGGTTGAAAATGTTTAAAAGTAAATTGCAGTTGGTAAGCAATGATTAGTTGCTCAAGAGATTGGTTTTTAGGTTTTAAACAATAGGAGAAAATAGTTAAATTCAGGGTTGCTATTCAGATAGTCAGGATTATAATGCT
>JABAYD010002253.1:700-11876 GCA_014822095.1 Diplotaxis tenuifolia
AAAAAAATTTCAAAGAATACGTTAATTTGTAAGTTGGTTTCAATATATGAACTTAATTTTATTTTGTGACTGAATTTATAGATTTAATTTAATTGTAATTTTAAGATATTTATTATAATTAAATATTATATTTCAATAATTCAATCTAATCAATTTGTATTTAATTTTTAGTAAAATAATCACAATAATTAATTTGGTGGATCCATTACTATTATAATAAATTATATCTAAATTTCTTTTTATTATATATTTTATTATAATTTATTTGTTACTAAAAATGAAATTATTACAACATAATAATAGTCACAAATTAATACAGATTGAGACAATTTGATAAGTAGGAAATTGTAACAATGTCGTTACTAATGTACAACGTAACTATGTGTGACAAATTTGTTATAAATATATTCGTCACAAATATTGTGACATTTTTTGTTACGTTAAACATTTGTGACACACATATTGTAACCATTAAAAATTGGTAACAAAAAAGTAACAATGGTTATATTGTTACAAATTTTTGTTTGTTGTGACGGAATATTTTGTCACAATATCTTTATTTTCTTGTAGTGACTCGCAAGAACCACACGCTACAGGCTCAAGGTTCTAACGAGTTGGGGGGCTAACTGTTGATGTCAAAATCGGTCACAACGGAATCAATGGCTGAAAATCTCCGCAAAAAATAGGTATACCTTTTCTAAAATACAAAAAAAGTGTTTTATAAATCTAAGGACTTTCCGAACAAAGGAAATCCACGCGAATGAACGAAACAATCTCCGATTACACGATTGCCCAAAATTAAGCAAAAAACCGCAAAAACCGCATCAAACCGCACTACGAGCATGGTTTGACCGAACCAGTTCGACGTACAACAAGCCGAACCAGCTCGCCGCACGGCGAGCTGGTCACCTCAAATCAGCTCGCCGTAGTGGTTCGGCTCGCCGTACGTCGAGCTGTCCATCCCGAGCTTTCTTCCTTGCACTCCCGACGTGAAACGTCCGTCCTTCGACTCCAACCGTGCTCTGAACCGTGGTCGGAATGTCTCTTGTTTCATCTCGATCCGTCTTACCAATCGAGTTTTACGATAAAACTCGATTGAGTCTCGTTTTCTCGTAAAAACTCGAGTAAATTGTGGAAAATGGCAGCGATTAGACAAGACATCGTATATTGTCTAAACTAAACGGTTAACTCGAGTTTGAATTACGGGACCATCATCGCATTAGGAAACGATCTCGTCCGAAGTCGTAAAACGGTTTTTATCGCAAAACGGCTCGGAAAGCCCTAAATCGCGATAAAAGTCCATCTATGATTTAGACGAAGTCCAGCCCAAAGATGCAATGACGGTTTGACCATTTACTCGCAGAAATAAATGTCAAGTTTGAAGATTGATAGAAGATTTCCGAAAGATAAATAGAAGATTTCCGAAGATAAATGGAAAGATCGAGAAAAATGGAAGATTTCCGATAAACTCGAATCAGGGCGAAAAGGAAGGACCACACCGCCCAAGGAGGAGTATATAAGCAAAAGGCCAAGGACAGAAGCATGGGACGATTTTCATAACTCTCTGCACTTAGAAACTTAGGCTTATTTCTCGACAAGTTCGGTTTCTATGACTGACACTCAATGACTAGACGAACTCGCCTAGGCAGTTCGATCTATTGTCCAGCTCTACCAATTGAACTATGTTCGGCTTGATCCTCGAAAGGGGTACGTAGGCAGCCTTTCATAAGGTTCAGTCTGAAATCAATCAAAGCCTTTTTCTTATTTTTTTTGTCTTTTGTTATCGAGCTGCGACTCAACTAGATCTAGGGTTTTATGTTGCTAGAATTAGGAAACTCGCTGACGGTACCTGCGGCCAAAGCCTTTTTTAATTTCTTGTAATAATCACAACGCTTTTACACGAATTCAAAATAAGATCTACTTTCTTTATAATTTATTTTAGGTTACTTGTCGTTGGCTCTCGCAGAGATCCGGGACTTCTGGAAAATTAGGGTTTTACTAAGTTTTCTTATTTTACGGAAATTGACAGTGTGGATTTCGGTTTCCACATCGGTTTAGTTCTCGATTTTAGTTTTAGTTTTTGGGTTTGAGAAATAGTAAATGTTTACGTTTTCAAAAAAAATGGATAATTTTTCCTTTCGGTTCCATTTTGATTTTTGGATTTGGATAGTATGTTCAAAACTAACTTTTTCATTAGTTTTCTTATCTGTTTTTAATATATATCTTATTGAAAATATTTGTTCTTATTCTTAATCTCAAAATACTTTATAATACCACTATTGTGCAATTGTATTTAAAGGATTTTTTCCATTCATTAAATTTTTTTTTTTGTTTCGTAATTGACTTGAAAAATTTTCGTCCCAAATATCAGACGACCTGGCTAAATTATAGTTTTTATAATTTGTTATATAAAATTAAATAGTAGTTGTAAAAATATGACACCATTGTAAATGCTTAGCAAATCAAGTAGTATAACTCGTTTTTTCATTGATCAAAGTTCATTTTTAATTTTATAGTTGAATAGGTTAAACCGATTTTCATTCCATCTCTTATAAAATATTTTGCTTATTTGATTAAAAAATGATAGAAACCACAGTCGTAGAATATCAGTTGTAATCCGAACATTAATAGAACAAATGATATAGGTATTATTGTTTTAATTGTACCAACTTAAATATATATCACTAATTTATAATATCTTAATTTAATATTTTAATTAATGAATAAAACTAATGAATATCTATCGAATATTTACTTTTATAATATTCAATTTTTAAAAAACTAAGATATGAAATCAATTTCAGAAAACGTCAAATATATTTAGAGCGTATGAGAAAATAGACGATTGATTAGAGGTTAAAATGTTGTAACTTACTGATGATATTATAATTTTACAGACCTAAAATTTTGGACTTCTGAAAAATATATGTTAGAAAGATAAATGTTTTTCCGGTTATCCCAAAAAAACTCAAAATAATATAGAAGAAGTCCAATAAATTTGTGTAACAAATTTTATATATACAAATTTTATTTTTCTGTAATTTATTTGTTAAATTTTCGGATTATATTGATATAACAGATCCATAATATTTTTGAAATCATATTAATATATATATATATATATATCATTAACAATCTATCAATACTATTAAAAGTACAATTTATAATTAACCCTAAGACTTCAAACTTATTTACACATCTATGTCACTCAAGTTATAAAACTAAGCCTAAATTTAAGCAATTATAGTTTTTTTCCTAATTCGACAAATAATTTCCTAATTTGACAAATAATTTAAGAGACGATATGTTTAGTTTCATTATTGACAAACATATATAATAACATTAAAATTTCATGTCGAGAATTAAAAAATTATTATAAGTTGTTTTCATACATCTCGACCATTACAACTTTACAATACAAAAAATCATAAACATCAAATGTAAACCAATACTAATAAAACAGAATCAATATTTATCTACTCACAAGTAGTATATCAAAAAGATATTCTTAACTGTTTTTTCTAAGATTACACTTAAAAATATCTTATTTTTAAAAAATATAAATATTTATTCGTTTAATACTATTTAATAATAAAAATAATATTTAATTTAATAAAAATAAATATTAACTCATTTTGATTCATAAAATAAGAAATAAACTTCAATAATATTCATATATAAATATTTCATATTTGGAATTAAAAATTAAACTAAATAATACTATTAAATAGCATAGCTATAAATATTTTTTTTAGAAAGTAAGGCAGCTAAAATCTTTGATATATATATATAAATTTCTGTAGCCAAGTAGGAAATAAATATTTAATTTAACTACACATGGTAAATTATCTAAAGAAGTGGAAACATATTACATGGTTATATGTGATTTACTAAAAAAATAAAATTATTTAAATAAAATCATAGCTTAAAATAATCTAGTGACATAGAATTGTAAAACAAAATCCAAGCTTTGTTAAGATCTTGACTTTAGAATTCAAAAAAATCTTTTAGTTAGTTACATTTAAAGAAGAAAGAATTTTAAAATAATTTGATGTTGCATTAAAAAGAAATTCGGAAAATACAAAATTTAATAAAAATCATAATTTAAAATATTCCAGTGGCAGAATCTTGTAAACATTGTTGAAACAGAAGAGCACTTCAAAAAAAGGGCTTCTATTTTAATAGTATTGATATAGATATTGATTAATGTTTCATACATTGTAACTTCCAAAGAGCTACTGTAGCTTTATAATATACATAACTCGGAACTTTTTGTAACTATGAAGTGTTTTTTTTTTACCTTTTCATCGACACAATGGAAACGTACAGAAAGATAGAATTTGATGTTCTCCGCTTTGGCTCCTGGTGTTGATTTGAGTTTCTCCAGTAATTGTTTAAAAACCTTTAAAATATTTTAAATTAAATGATTAGTCATGTGTTGTAAAAAAAAGGGTAAATGATCAATCATGCATGTAAATTAAATACATATAGAAGAACAAAGCAAATAAACTTTTGTTTACCTCAAGTAAGTCGTCAGCTGGTTGATAAAAAACATATGGTTTATCCTAAGAAACAAAAGAAATTTAATTAAAAAATAATAAGTTATTTTGTATCAAGAGAAAAATTTTTTTGGACGTTTACTATCCATTCCATGGTTTTCAGCATAAAACAGTTATGCTAGCTTCACAAAACTATAAACCTGCAAAAATATTTTGATCATATAGTTAATCAACTAAAATTTGATCATTAAAATATAATCATTCAAAATAATAGATGAAAATATTATAAATACCTTGTATATGCATCTACCAGTAACTATAGAAGTAGGAAAACACTTGGCCAGGTTTGTCACCGTTCTTGTCATCCATGAAGCACATAACATTAGTTATAGGAGAGAAAGCAATAAAGGTTGGATAAGTTGGAGATCCTAAAGAATCTAGCTGGATATGAAAGCCGAGATATATATTGTAACAAAGATATACATTATTAAGTCAGTGATGTTTAGCAGTTTAACAAAGGCAGGAAATGTTGAATGTTTTTTTACTAAAGTTTTTACCTTCATGACCAAGAAGAAAAAAGCGAGCGTGGTTGTTCCTTCCGCAGGCTTCACCAACTGTACAGCTTCTTACTAAAACTCAAACTTAAACCCAAACAAAAACTAAAATCAACAACCGACACTGCTTAGGGATGAACACAAAAGAATCTCATCAAAGAAAAAAACTCACATATGTTATTCGGGAAGATCAATGGAGGACAGAATAGAAATACTTACACTTGAATACACAAACTGGTTTTGAATGGTTTCACGTCAGAAAGGTAAGCGTTTCCTATGCATTCTTCATTTTCTCTGTTAAAAGCTTATAATGGTGGTAGACATCGCTTAATTTCTTACGTTAGTATATATAGAAAAAAATAAGTAGGTAACATAAGTAATAAGAATATACCTGCGAATATTAGTTAAATTTGTTAGGTAAATAGAAGATTTGAATGGTTGTATTTTTCTGTTTTGTTCGAGATTTATATAGTATTGATTAGACTGAAAATAAATTTTAAAATAATAATATAAATCAGTTAAACCTAATATATTCAAAAAGAAATCAATTAAGTTACAACAAATAATTATTTTGTTAGATTTAGGTAGGATTTATATGAGTTGTTAATAATAGATAAGAATAATATGGTTGCGAGCATAAGAATATTCTATTGGATTTTATTGTCTAGTAAAAATAAGGAATTAAATAAAAATCATACAATTAAAATGTTCTAATGGCAGTATATCGTAAATATTGTTGAAAACAGAAGGGTGCCTGAAAAAAAAAGGTTTTGTGTTTTAATAGTACTGTATAGATGTGGAAACTTTCATTTTTTCTGTTATTTAGGTGGACATAAATTATGTAAACTAGAACGAGGACTAACCGGCGGGATATATGAACGAGGACTAACAGGCGGGATATATATTCTTCTTCAAGTAGACCCAAAAGTAACAGCTAGAACAAGTTATGAAACATAAACATGTTACGTTACGCCACAGAGTAAACTATGCAACACGTATTCGAGAATGTAGACCACCAATATCTGGCTATAATGCAACCGGATAAATTCTAGCATGAGTAGAATAAATAAGAAAATTTTGTTTGTGTTTTATACCCAACTTAGATCATTGTAATATACGTTGTATCCGATTTCTAAACTAAAAAGACTAAGGGAATGACTATTATATGCTTAGGTAGGACATAAATAAATTATAATTACAGAATTTAATTGAAAAAATATATATATATATATATAGACGTACTTATGGTTCCAAGTGTTTCATATTTTTGAAATTTTAAAATTAAAAATATTATTTTCCATTACAAAATGGTAAAACATGTCCAAAAATGGTATAAAAATTAAAAGTCTTAGTGGGACAAAACAAAGTTGAGAGTGTCTCATTTTGTCAAATTTCCCTAAATTTTAAGCAGACTTCCAATGGAGACTACAAAAATATGAATTTAAATTTTGTTGTCCTATGTTTTTCTTAATAATTTGATCTTATTTTACAGATATTTTCTTCTATGGTTTTACAAACGGTTTGGGTTGGTTTTAAAAACTAATTATTGATGATGATCTTCTTAATGTTCTTGAGGAAGGTGAAATCTTTTTTAGAGTCTAGTAGTATCTTGACTGTTGAAAAGTCGAATCGTTTGCATATAAACAGAGTTTAGGTTGGTTTTGACAAGTGGTGATGATCTTGACGAAGATGATCGTGACAACTTTTTGTCTTTGTTTTCTCTGTGTATGATTTAGGAAACATGTCTGCATATTTTACTGGATGATTGTGTAGAATTGTTTGATGGCTAACGTGTCTTTGTGTTCTTTATAAAGAGTCTCTGAGTTTTACTTTTCTTGTCTTCTTTTTGGCTGCTTTCAAACTACTCAGATCCATTCAGAGATTCACTTTGGGATTTAGGAGGATAGACCGATCATCAAAACTATTAGATAACAATATAACATCAACTTGATACGACTGCTCCGTTAACCCAAATTAGTTAAGTTCCCTTTGTGTCTTAATCATGGGACAATAAGCTCTCTGCATATTTAATCACTTGTAGACATTACCTTACACTCGTTGGTTCTGTTTTTATTTGTTTCTTTGAAGTTCACTTGATCTTAATGGACAGTAGGGCTGGTCTTAAGAATAATATAAAACTCTGTGATAGATAACCTATATGTTTGAGAAGCTCCTCTTTGATGTTTTCTTATTTCTGTCTCAAATGGCATCTCGTATCTCACATTTTTCTCGTGATATGCATGTTTAATTATAGAAATTATGAGGCAAGACCGATCACAAGATTCACTACAGTTTCGGATTCCTGCTTCCCCCTAACTGCTTATGCTTTGTGTTCATCAAATGTGGCAGATCTGAGAGATAACAACATGGAAGAGTGCGCTTCAAGGAGTGATCAGGAGATTGGTTTTGTTAAAGCGCCAGACTGAATGAATGAAGTGATAGTCAAGAGCCAAGATAGACAATGTAGGCGCCGGTGGAAGTATAATTGTCTCTGTTGCCTGCCCAGTCAAAATCTGAGAAAGCCTTAAAGGAGAACTGTTATTGCTCCGAAGAAAAATCCCTGGGAAGTACTCTCTTTGCGGCGAGCCAGTGTAGATCAGTGGTTTGATGCATAAACTGAGACAATTTGTTCACCGCGAAGGATATGTACTGAGGACTATGGACGACTATTTGATACTCTGATCTAGCAGCAAGAGCAGTACTAGCTAGATGTGGTTTGCAATTGCTGATGACATGTTGAGACGACCTAGAAGGTCGTTAATGTATTTCCTTTCCTTTGGCTGAGAACTAGTCCAGATCAAACGTATCATTATAAAGAATCTATTGTTTCTGACAATTAACAAACTTGCTAATTAAACGGGGTTTCAAACCCCGTTCATGTTACAACCACAACCTTAATTTTTGTGACAAAAAACAGTACGGTTTAAGATTCATGTACAGATAAAATGGTTGTTTCTTTTAGTGGTCTTCGCATGGAAGCTGCATTGTACAAAAGCTCTTCTTGTTTTCATGTCTGCTTATACATTATTGTCTCATGTTAATTTAATTTACAGTATTTTATTTTTATTCCCCATTATTTATATACATCAGACACACGACAATAACATAAGATACACCCCCACAACAGTCAAACAACAGAAGCTTAGAGACAGACTCCCAACACAACACACAAACACATTCACACACAAAGTTTTCTTTTCCTTTCATTTATTTCCATTACTTACCAAACCAGGACTTGTCTTGATCACAAACAATTTTCCAAGCCTCTCTACCCGTAATCTCACCCACCCACTTAAGCACTTTAGGTCGATTCAATTTCAAACAATCTCTCTGTTGGAGTTCCCAAAAGGTATTGTATATTGGGCAAGTGATGAAGATCAGCCAAAGTAAAGGTATTACAAGCCAAGAATCTAGATTCTCCAAGTCGTTTTTCATATACATCTAGAACCTTCTCTAGACAAGCCTCGGTTTCTTCGACAACAGTTTGGTCAGTCTCTAGACCGTAGATAGGCTTAATGACTTGCTCCCAAGTGAGTATCGATGCCAATGGATCAAACTGGTGAGCTTCGATTTCCATCCACATTGTTAGTGTTGCCATTGTCTTGTGGCTTTGAAAATTCATAAGCTGTGTGCCTTTTGAGCTATGCACATATGCAATGTATTGTGTGATGGCACGAGACTCTATAAAGGAGAACTTTGAAAATGAAATTAGTACAAAAATATATTAATACAGTAGCAAATGATTATCGTGATGTTTTTTATTATTGCTTATTTTAAGTAGATTACCACACAACTTAACGTTTCCATCTTCAAAAACTGGGACTTGACCAAATGGCTGCATCAATAACAACAGTGTCAAAACTTGATCCTTGTGTTACAAGTAACTGATAATCACTAGGTGAGTGTCAAAGATTCAGAATCTAGTTCTAACAAATATATGTCGAGGATTCACGAAGTCTTCCTATAAACCTGAATCCCTGATCAAACATGTGGATCAATAATAACTAGACTAAAACTGAACATGAGGATGTAGTAGTACATTGTCATCAAGTCAACGTAGAGGATAATTTAACCTAGATCTAGCATGCCTTGTATAAGAAGTAACCTTCTACAGGTGTGTAATTTCACGCTGAAGCGATTAACTATACTTTCGTTTCTTATTGATGATAAAATAACTTACGTTGAGTGAGAGGAAAGATTCACTTTTGTGTTCACCGGTTTTCAAATCAACGGTAATGGGCTCATAAGCGAGGCCTTTCTCAAGGAGAGCAGCGAGAACACGCCTTGTGTTAGTGGAGAAAGGATCGCCATGGACCTTGTAACCTTCTCACATTAATTAATGTAAAGTTAGAATAATCATATAAACGAAATTCAGAAAAAGAGAAATCTTATTTTATTATTAGTTTATTACCAAAATCAGATTTTGGCATTAGGTTCTTGTAGTCCATCGAGAGACTATTTGTAAAGGTCACTTATTACGCAATGATAGATACTTTTATAAACGGTTTTCAACTCAATGATGTTAATATACATTATATAAGAGGGGTCCCTTATATATAGCGAGGAACATTGTGCTTTTACTAACATCCACGTAAAGAGTCGAGACCTTTCTTGTGTGTCAGGAGATAGATGTTCCAGTGATACAACTATAAACAAGGAATCGACAGTTTAGTACCGAACCAAAATAGTTACAGAACTTATGTTTAGAATTCAATCAAAAAACTTTTATTTTGAAAAAAATACTATTTATTATATAAAAATGTATTTTTAAATCACCAAAAATGAAAAAGAATCAAACCAATAAAGTTCATCTATACTATCAAAACATTATCAATATTTATAAATAATTTTTAAGCATATGTGTTGAACTACCAAAAATTGTAATTAAAAATTAATGAAAAATATAAATTTATTACGAGTTATTATGAAAAACAATATTCCACTACTTAACATGCATCTAAATAACACACATTTAAATATGTTTCCAAACAACTTAAAAACACTAAGTCACATATTATTAACATTTTAATTAATAATGTTATAATGATTTGATAAAGACAACAACTTGTGAAGAAAAAATTCAGAAATATATTTTAATACAAAATATTATATTTTCATTAAGTTTTTTTTTTTTTAAAAAATAAGGTAGTAACTCATAAAACATCAATACTATAACAATAAATAATATAATAGTAGAAATATAAATATAATAATATTTAATATTTTGAAATATTATTTAATTCTATTTCTTATAATTCTATAATTTTATTAATAAAAATTCTTCAAATTTATTTTTTGAAGTTATTTAAAAGTATCTGAAATACTTAAATTTTCTAAAAAATATCCACTATCCAGATATTTTTATCCAAAATATCCAAAATAATCCGAATTATATGATATTTTTTATTCAATCAATTTCATTATTCGATGGTTTACCCAAAATACCTTATAATTATCTGACTTATTCGAAATAACCGAACAAAAATTGGAACCAAACAAGAATCAACTTTTTCAGGTATTTTCTGGTAGTTTTACTTTTCGAACCGAACTCAAAACTACATGAACCAAACCCAATCATAAAACTAGTCATGTAGTAATGGATCCTCTAGCCTTCTAACCAAACTATCTGGTACCCTACTTGTTAGTCATCCCTAATTCTATAATATCAAAAGAATGAAATTGATTTAGTAAATGAGCTTCTTTTTCTAGTAAATTAGATGTTTTCAACACCATGATCAGAAATATGATTTAAAAAAATTACAGAATATTTGAAAATAAATTTTGTTAATTTTTCAGTTTTCTTATTTTCTAATATCATTATTAATGTGGCATGTTATCATTTTTTTTAAAATCAATGTGATGATACATGCTAAATTACATCTCGGATAATGTTTAGGAGATGATAATTTCCCGAACAGACTATCTTAAGATATCGTAAATACTTAAAGTTTTGGGGATGTTTTGAATACAACAATAGTGTTTCATAAATACCAAACCACCTGAGATAGTTTGTAACCACCAAAAACATGTAAGAGAAAATTGCTCGCTATAGTTTATAGCGTTTTATACTCTATACTAGGGCCGGCCCGGGCTATGCCCGGGTTTTTGTTTAATTTTAATTTT
>JABAYD010002274.1:0-30255 GCA_014822095.1 Diplotaxis tenuifolia
TTCCAGAGGTGAAGAGCTCGGTTGAGATGCCATTAGGTTTTTTTTTTTTATCTACTTTTTGTGAGGTTTAGATTCTTGATGACATAATCATCTTGTACTGCTGAAGAGATTATTGGAGAGACCAATAAGCAAGAGCTGATATCTCGAACAGAAGATGATCCAACCAGAGCAAGAACTTCCCCAAGTAGTTCTTGAGGGAGATCTTCCAGAGGTGAAGAGCTCGGTTGAGATGCCATTAGTTTTTTTTTTTATCTACTTTTTGTGGAATGATTTGTTTTTTAGGCTATATCGTTGGTTGTTTTATAGACTCATAGCATGGGGTTCATGCCTTTTGAAATGCCTTGCGTAACTGTTAGCTTCATTTCTTTACTGCTTATTTATCTTGATAAGTAATACATTCATAGTGGGTAGTGCATTTAAGTAAGGACATTTAGTTTAATCTGTGGAACGTTTTTTTTTTGTTTAGTTTCGGACTGGGGTTGAGAAATTTATTTGTTGTTTATAGTTGTAGATATGCTGGTCTTTTGGTTATGTATTATAGCTGAATGGTTGTGAAAGAGGCTGACTTCATTGTTTCGTAGACATAATAAGCTGAATCCAGTGTTTTTTGATGTATATTTTTAATAATTTGTAGCAGCTTCAATGTCACTCCCAACCTTAAGAATACACAATTGTATGATGACTAAAGTTTCCGATAATATTATATATATGTACATAATGATAATAACATATTTTATGTTTACTTTGAATGATCTATTCATTTAGCAATCTCCGTTATTGAGCAAGAGTTTGTCGTGGTTATGTTTATTTGTAGTAATCGTTTTGTAATATATTTAAATAAGGTGATGAACCATTATGAAAGACAAATCGAGGTCTGAATATTCTGTAAACTACTGACGGAGGTTGACATTGTCTACGGTAATAGAATTGTCATAATAATCTGGACTACCATAGTTTATTTTATTTTTTATTTTTAAAACTAACATAAAAATGTAAGGGAAGAAGATTTATAAAATTAACTTTTCCATGATGCACCATATAAAAGGGAATTTCTCTTTTCTTTTTAAATGATGGTTTCCAATCCACGTACAGAAAGTTGTCTTATAAATATTTTCATCAGGTAGTATTGTTGTCTTGTATGGGCTTTTACTGGGTGACACGGGATTCTGACTTTGCTGGGTTACTTGTTCATCAGTAGGCCCAAAAACGTGTATTTTGAACACAAATAAACACAGCGTTTAGTATAGAGTTGAGTACGATAAGGAGGAAATTAAAATTGCGTGTGTCAGAAGGTAACTACGTGCTGAGCCATCGAAACGGCTGATACAGATTCTGAAACTCTACTAATCGACGTTGTAGCCCATCGTGTTGAAGATTAATGATTATTCAACGGAATTAAATTGTATAAAATCAAAGAAGAAATTGTGACTCGAGAGTATAGAGAAAGAAAGAGAGCGGCGGAGGCGGAGACGTATGGACCTAAAAGAAGTGTAAGAAGTATATATTGGAAAAACGTGCGACTCTTTATCATTGTGAAAAAGGTGAAGTCAAAATGATTCGGTGCCGTCCTCTGTTTTACCATGCCCATAGGTTTTTGTTTGATCGTATGCTCATCACCCCAATGGCCGGTTTCCCTGCAATCAAATTGTTTTGATTAGATGCTGGCAACATGGTGAACCATTACTAAAGCGTAACAAACCAACGTAATGTAAACCTTAGTGTTACTGAGGCCCTTGAAAATCTCTTTGTATACTATGTTTCTTACTCCATCCGCACCTTCCGAGCCAGAAGATTCGTCTAATATCTTCAGTCCTTCAGGGGATGTAACCCGAGAGAAAGCGACGTACAACTGACCATGGGTGAAGACCGGGCTTGGAAGGTATAAAGCTGCTTTTTTAAGGCTTTGTCCTTGACTTTTATTGATTGTCATGGCATAGCATAGCCGCAGTGGGTACTGACGTCGGTAAAACGTGAATGGCTCCAAAGTGTCAAGCGGAGAAAGCTGGATCCTAGGGATCAACACTGTCTCGCCTACTTGCGTCCCAGTCAGTATCTCAACTTCCACTACTCTGTCTCCTAATCGACTAAAAATCATTCGCGTTCCATTGCATAAACCATAAGCTTGGTTTAGATTACGCAGCATCATCACAGGAGATCCCACCTTTAAGCATAGTTTGTGGTTAGGGAAGCCAGAGAACTCAAGTGAATTAAGATACTCTTGAGTGTAGTGGCTTGTCCAATCATCCTCTGGCGTGGCCTCCATCTCAACGGAATCTGAGCTCAAATACTCCTTAGCTTGAGACGGAACCTGAGACAGCATATATGCATTCAGCTCATGGACAGTACTATTTGAAGGTGTGAGAACTGCTCTCTCTGTTAAGTACTGCCTGTTTCTATAATTATGAACAAAGTCAGGATATGCTGCAGCTGCTAGCGCCTCGTGAGGGTTGTCCGTTGCATGGAGCATGAAGCTTTTGTCTACAACAATTTGGTCTCCCTATTCAGTTTCTTTCACATGAGAGGAGACGGTACCAGCTTTCCCATCACCAACTTCCAGGATCCATTTGGCGAATTCCCTGTCCCCTTCCCCCAATCGCATGTTCATGGAAAGGGTATAGACCTCAGCACTCTTCCACAAATAAGATTTACTGATTGATGCAAGGACTGTGTCGGGGCGCCTTCCTTGAGGGACGACGGGAAAAATCTGCCGGAAATCACCTCCCAAAAGAACAGTCTTGCCACCAAAAGGTCTGTCAGCAGCCGCCGGGTCCGATGGTGACAGCAAATCACGGAATGAACGGTCAAGTGTCTCAAATGCTTGGCGGTGTGCCATGAGAGCTTTGTCCCATATTACTAAATCTACCTTCGCTATCAATGAGGCCACCGTTGAACATCTTGTGATATTACACATGGACACCTCGCTTAGTGTCAGGGGCAGTTTGAACCGGGAATGGGCTGTTCTACCTCCCGGTAGGAGCAGTGCAGCAACTCCAGATGATGCTACTGGGATGACAACCTTATTTGTTGATCTAAGCTTTGCAATAATGGTCCTGTACATATACGTTTTACCAGTACCTCCTGCTCCATTTAAGGAAAACAATTGGCCGTTTTGCTTCTCAACAGACTCAAGCACTGCATCGTAAACAATTTTCTGATCTGGATTCATTGTTTCAAACAACTCCCTGTGCGTCTCACTCTCTTGCTGGATGTTATAACTCAACTCCTGCATCAGAACTGTGTTGGAAATCTCAGTCAGTATAGCATCATCAGGCACAGGTATGTCAGGGTAATCGGCCAGAGACTGATTACTCTCTTGCAAGATTTGTTCTAGTTCGATCAAAGTATATTGTTTTAGCTAGTCGTCGCTGAACTCAAGCCTCGGGAATCTGAATTCTTTCCGTTTCATGTACAGAATGTCTTCTGCAAGAAACTTCCATGTATGGTCCCAAAGTTTAAGTGGATTTATCACGTGACAAAAAAGTAAGATAACCACAAACAAACGTCTAAGCTGGCGTCTCGTAGCCCAGTACGATGGCTCCTCTATAGCATCGTGCCACTCTCTGTCGTCATCAAGTAACCCGCGTGCGTAACATGCTTCCCGGTACTTTTTAAAAATCACACCACCAACTGTTTTTAGGTCCTCATAACACGTAGCCCCTCTAACAACATTGACCAAAAGCCGCAAGAAGTACTTATCCCCAGCAGCTGGACTGACGTAGACCACCCTACCTATCGCTCCTCCTGATTTTCTAGGGGTCCAGAGTTTTCCGGAAGTGTGGTAGACGAATCTAGTCTGGAGTTCGGCGTATGTAAGCTCACGTGCTTCCTCATATGTCTCGCATGCCACAAACCATGCAGTCAGCATAGTTTTCTCAACATCTACCCTTGAAATAACATCTGTTAGGTCATCGGATTCGTCAAACACAGTATGGTGCTGGCCTGGTAGATGTACGGGGAGTTTTACAACATTAGGTTGGTTGTGATGAATGTGGAAGGCAAATAGCCTCCATGAGGCTTCACACGCAGATATGTATCGACATTCCATATACCTTTCTATCTCATTCACCACACCACCTTCCTTTTTAATGTCCTCTAAAAGAAGAGTACCTCGATCAACGCCTTTGGTTATGTATTTAAAAAGATACTTGATCGCACCGGTCCGACAGCACCATTCAACATTGATGTGGGCCTGATATTTTTTGAGGAGACTGAGGTTGTGAGCGACAACGAACTGGTTTCCTATCTCAATTTTGCTCTTCACTACCACACCTTGAGGATCTGATCTCCTTTTGTATTTGACAAACCCCGACTTGTCAATATGTGTATGATCTGACAGTGGCTTAGGGTAAGCCTTAGTACACTCTCCTTTGTCCATGCAAGGTGACTGCGGTCGTCTTTTTCCACATGGGCCATGCATCATATGGCGCTCCACCAATGCAAAACCATCAGGATCCACAGCTTTGTCTGGCAACTCGACTGATATGTACTGGTCAATCATTGCAGCAGTTCATTCCTTCTTTATGCCTTCTAACCATAATAAAATATGTGCGTGTGGCAACCCTCGCTTCTGAAACTCAATGGTGTATACAACTACATAGTTTTTTTGAAAAAAAAAAATCAGTACCAGGATCTGAGATTGTTATAGTAATGGATGCAAAATACTCTGTTTACGCGAAGGTAAGAAGGTACCAGCAGAAGTTTTTGGGAAGAAAACTCCTTTCTTGAAATCGGAAATCATCTCCTCAAGTTTGAGCTTGAATAGCCTACACTCAAGGTCCGGCCTGCTATTTGCAGAGTCACCACCATACGCGTCCAGATGCTCCTTTAGCTCAACCCAGTTTGGATTCGCTGTGAACGTGATGAACAGATGAGGATTGCCATACCACCGACAAATTGCCATTGCGTCCTGATACTTTTCAGCCATGTACCTAGGACTACCAGTGAACGAAGAGGGTAGGACGATCTTCCAGCCAAGATGAGATGCATCTGAATCACCGCTCTCCACAGCGTCACACACGTTACTATACAAATCTGCTCGTAACCTCTTTTGGTTCAAAATAACAAACCTCAATCTCTCCTGCTCTGTTGCAACATATGCATCTACGATGTACTGGTGCAGCAATCTTCCGCCCTTTATGATAGTCATTCCCTCTGTAGGCCGTGTCTGAAACTGGTAAGCATAATACTCTCGCATCGTCATGAATTCTCTCCTCACTCTAGACGCCTCAGGGCCTTCATATGGCAGTTTTTGGCTATAACCAGGTTCTCCGTATGGAAACAACAGTGGGTACTGGAGACTCATCATGAGGGGGTGTTGATCACTTATTCTCTGCAACTTAGACGACTTCAGCTCGACAACGATGTCCCTTCCTACGGATGTGGCAGACAGGTCTCCAACCACCAATCCACCTATTTCGCTTCCACTTGGAAGATCGTATTGACGCCCAAGGTTCGGTTGACTGACCAGAGTGATACTCAATTCAATAGTCCCAGTGTCCTTGAATCTATCACGGGCATGTCGAAATGTTCTTGCGAGATGGTTATGGATGTCCATCATCTCAATCAACTCAACGATAACACTGTCCGGGATTGCCAAGGAGGAAGAACCTTTAGTGAAAGCTCTCTTTTTGTTTTCCAATTCATTATCAGTGTCAAAAATATACAACTGTAAGTATTCCGGCATAGCACCATCTTCATGAAGCAGGGATCCGATCCTATGTATAACATCTCCATTTACACGGAATGAATACGGACCTGATGTCCCAGTCACACTGTGATCGATTTTGGCACCCATGGACATGAATGCGAGGAGACTATTACATTCAAGAAGCTCTTTGAGAGGAGACGGGGAATCAGGCACTGGTGGTAGACGTACTCTGCCTTGCTGACAACAGATGGTAAACTGCCCTCTTCCCCCTTCGATATCACCACCAACAGATTCCCCAGCCCATACCAAAGCGTGGCATGATGGACACGATACTATCTCGTATCTGCCAGGAGACCTTCTTTTTTCTTTTCCTGATTGCAACATATCACAGAGCAGAGTATTAAATGCAGATAGAGACGTTAGGTTTTAATACACCTCTGTTTTTATAGATTATACGAATAGCTAAATGCAACACTGACCTTTCCTGTTAGACAATTGTTTGATCCGCAATTCTCTCTTATGTACACAGACTGCCTTTCTTAGGGATCTTGCTCTCCGAGCGGACTCTGCAATGTTGCTGGGATTAGAAGAATTTATGTACCGGAAACCAGCATAATATCTATCCAACATAGCTCTTGTGTACCTGATGCCAATAGGCTAGGTTGGGCAACATCCAGTGGTGTCTCAGATATTCTATTTAGCTCAGATAGCCACTGGAGATCGGATACGGCATCGTCTGCATTTGAAGAAGAGCTTTCAACTGGGAAAAAAAGAAAAAAAAAACCGGTTGCTTAGTTCAGATACTATATGGTAGTTTTTTTTTAAGTTCTAAAATTGCGTGTGATGTACTTCGTTGTTTAGGAGGTCTTCCTCTTCTTCGTTTACTTGGTTGATCAGCTGGAGCTAAGAAGTATAATGGTCAAGAGAGTGTTAGTACAATCAATAATTAGCGTTCTAGTTGATGCACGTGTAAGAACATTTGTCTTATAAAACGGACTTACTGATACCTCTCGTAGACGGTTGCGTTCGCTTAGACGATCGTAAAGCAGTCCTTGTTCGTCGAGCGTCTCTCGAACCACCATCTATATTTCAAATTTGTAAAAACGATAAGCAAAATGCTGATGGAAGTAACAGGGGAACGATAAGAAAAGTTTTGGGTTAACTCAAATGATTATTCAGACTTGAGTGACACGTATACGGAATATGTCGAACAGAGCAATGATGTATCGAGAGATTATCATTTTAATCTAATAACCTGTATGGACCAGCATAAATCAACATTTGGCCAGTTCAAATCAAACACAAGTTCACTGGAAAACATATTAGGTGTTATCGCGATGCAGTTCACGAAGGGCGCAAGCTAAGCAGAATATAGAGCATTCGAATAAATGTATCAGTATTGTTTACTAACCTGCAACCGAGTCAGTTACAACGTTTGTGACGTCTAAAGATTGAGTAGACGTGTTGTCGACCATAATTTCTCGTTAAAGCAATCTGTCCGGATGTTAGACTCTCTGGGATACGAAGTATAAGGTTTCACATGAAGAGAATGGGAAGGAGATGCTAAGCTATGGAATGCGATGCATCCTTGTTTGATGCATTTAATATGCAGTTACATTTTTTTCTTTCAATTTAGCGAACTATACAGTTACACTATGCCTGTTAAGTATGTCAAAACATCCACCAGCGTTTGTAACGAATCCGAGCTGTGAGGTCTGATTGTAGGTACGTCGTTTCATTTGTAATTTTATTTTCATTTTCTGGATTGTAAAATGCCGTATATTGGTGTAACTAAATTCGCTGTGGGTTGGCTAGGTCTATACTCCAACGAACAAAATAATAATCATAGAACATGATAAAACCGTAATCTTTAAATATAGACCATCCTCCTCTATACGACATTTAGAATTACATTAGCATTGTATTCCGTTCGAACTCGATCGTTGGATGTATATTGTGATAATGTTTTAAAAAAAAAGTACAATAATCTTATTTTCCTGTATTGTTAAAATCGCATGGTGCCATATTGTCAAAACTTTGAGATATAAATTAGATAACACTAACGGTTTTTTCACAAGACAAAAGAAAGTGACATGCAACATACATATTTTACGTTTTCAAGACTGAATACCGATGCAGACAAAAGGAAAATATTATAGCTATCAAAAGTAAACATATCAAAAAGAACATACCATAAGGAAAAAAAACATGTTTGGCAAAAGATATAGTCCAAAACGCAGACTTGTCCACTAAGAATAAATTCATTGTCTCAAAAAAAAAAGCCAAATACCAAAATGCATAATTGTTCAGAAAGGAAACGACATGACAATTATTAAAAAGGAGAAAATGAGTGGAAACATTATGCGTTCCTTGACTTCTTCGTCTGCCTCTCCACCGCAGGAGTTCCTCCACCCTTGCTACATCCACCATCTTCAACCTTCCTTCTCACAGCGCCACCATCTTGGTTGCTATCACCATTGTCATCATCACCACCCTAACAGACAAATGCATGTCAAGTCTTAGCTTTTGCAATTATGACATATGTATATGGAGAAATATACGTGTGGCCTAAATATATGTAACTTTAAAAATACATGTAAAACTTACATCATCAACAAAATCAGGACGTGGTTCACGGTCACCCTCACTGAGAATGCGGGTGATAGTGAAGCTCTGATGATTCGATGTGAAATTGTATGGGCCTACTTTCACCTGGAAACAGAATGACTTTCCAACCAAGCCGTGAATAAATGGAGGGACATCTGACTCCTCTGGGTTGTCGCCACCACCTGCCTGCAGTAATAACATAAAACAATATCAAAATTTGTGTACAAACAGAATCCCATTAGAAAAAGAAGCATAATCAACACCCAATCCCTAGAGAAATATAAGCACGAGCGATGAATAATATGACCATGATGAATAAGGAATATATGGACGTACCAAGACATTGGCCGCATCTTGGGCCCTCATGTTGAAAAGCTTCGCCATAACTCCATCAAACCCAACGAATATACCCTCCCCGGTCTTGTCTGCAATAGTCATCTCCACACGGTACCTTACAGAATATAATATTTATATCACCGTCACATGGTAAGCGCAATGTAGATTCTATAAGTTAGCCAAAGCAAATACATACCGGAGGACACCAACTGCATTGGTGTTGTTGCAAGGCAGACACGCTAGCGATGAGGAAGAACGCTGAAGCTTCCTGAAACACTTCGAGCAGGAGACATAGCACCATCCCTTGTCCAACTTGATGCCAGTGACGCTCCCGTCACAAACAAAATCAATTTCCTGCATGGTGAAACAAGAAAATACACCAGCTTCGTATATATGTATTTTATAAGTCACATAAACCAACCAGTGCCCACACGACACTATGAACAAAGCCAACATTTAAAAAAACGACGCCAATACCAGACAAACGCTATCAAAACAAAAATGACGTGATAGGATGACTACATACCTGGGATGCAGCAGTCAAGACAAAATCGTTGAGCTCAGATATGGTCATTTTTTCCACCTTAGCGTAACTCTTCAGCAGAGGAGCTACTGGCCTGAGGCCGGTGTCTTGCTCAACCAACCTGCGCATGGGGAGGAAAACTACATCAGGCAAATCTAACATGATCAACTCACGCAGGAAAATAACATATAGCAAAGCCTAACCTGTAGAACAGCTATTCTCCTGCATCAGTTTCCTTGTCAAAGTAGATATGTGTGCCAGATGTGGCGTTCACAAAAAGCCGACCTGCAGAACGAATGATGCATTATTAAGTTCGAGTTGTTCACAAAGATAACAATGTATTTGCAAAACGGATTGCTTACCTCCCACCATTTTGGGATTTACACTGGTTGCAACAACCACCCTTGGATCAACACCCATACCCTCCAGCTGGTTATGAACGCTAACGGCCTGAGAGTCAAAGAGACTCATTGTCACAGACATGTTACTGCATTTGATGAAAAAAACAAATTAGCATCAGGCCAAAGCGGAATAGCGTTAAGGTTGTATTCACGGAAAAAAACATGTGATTAGAACAAAGCGAAAGGAATTACTTTTCCATCTTTATTGTCACCATAACACGGTTCTTGTCTTGAGGAAAACTAGTAACCGTGCTCTTCACAGCGGTGATCTCGCCTATAAGATCTGCAGAAAATGATGTCAGCTATGTACTACGTGATTTCATTAGAGTGTAATAGTATATTACCCGGGAGATGGTTGTTAGAGCTAGCAAGAGCAAGGAGCTCACTGTAGCTATGTAAGCGGAATGATTGACTGGGAATTGGAGCAGATGGCTCTATGACTTTCGTGAAATAGGTTGCCTCGTTAAACCGGATAACCAAAGGGGAGTCCGAGAGTCGGTAGTTCTGGCCACAACGTGTGACATCAAAGCCGGTGAGAGAATAGATAGCACCAGCTACCAGGTTTGGCCGATGAGCTGCAAGACGGTTGACATTCACGGTGGCCGGCATCAGGGTCGACTGATCACAAAGAAACAGCAAAAATGACATAATAATTAGCAGCCGAATAGCAACAATATCATAACCTTTGTAAATAACTGCACCCAGTATAATCCAAGAGGCAAAAATACGCATTAAAACAGGTTTACAAAATAAAATAATAACTCATCATCCAACATATCAACCTAAGATCTCTACATCTTACAGATTACAGAACAATCGTTTTAATCCAAGAGGCAAAGAAACGCATTAAAACAGGTTTACAAAATAAAATAATAACTCACCATCCAATAGATCAACCTAAGATCTCTACATCTTACAGATTACAGAACAATCGTTTTAAATTCTGGAAACCGAGCAATCTTCAATGAAAAGCAATAACCAAAAATCATACTTTAAAATAAAATAAGAACGTTGCATCTATCTGATCATCCAAAGGTCTCTACATCATCTAGATTACAGAACAATCATCTTAAAATCTGGAAACCGAGCAGTTTGCCATGAACATCAATAACCGAAAATCATACTAAAATCCTATACAATAAAAATCTCAGTACTCGATCAATATATAGGAAACAAAAAAAAATACTTTAATAATACATCAAAGCCTGTTATCGATCAATGATACAAAAGAAAGGACATTCGAAAACCACCTGAGAATCCAAGAGAAGCATATCGACGCCCATGAGCTCTCCACCACGGCGGAAGTTCTTCGCCTCCCAGAAGCGGAGCAAACGGACCTGAACAGTGGAGGAGGAGCGACCGGTCTGAAGATCAGAGAGGAAAACCGCGACGTTAGCCATGGTAAAGCAGATATCTGATACGATTAGAAGGATTGGGATGTAGAATCACCAAGAGAACAACGCACCTTTATGTAAGACATCACAACCTCTGCCATTTATGCGCACGCAATTAATCGACATCGTGGGTGAGTGATTAATGAGATACAAACGGTTGTTGATGCGCTTGATTCACCTTCACCATTCGGCAGATGAATCGTCGACGGCGCCGGATTGAAGGATATGATGAGAGTGAGAACGGGAACCCTAATATTTGAAACCCTTATTTGCGACGCTAATGACATGATCCAATGGGCCCTGGTGCCGCAAAAGTGATGAAAGCCCAAAACATCCGTGATTCGTACACTTTAAAAATGAAACGCAGAGTATAGGGCGCATAAAGCCCTATTTATGACGTCATATGCTGATGTAAGGGTGCTGAGAAGAGAGTGAGGGTTTACTTTATAATATTAGATATATATATATATATATATATTGACAAACATCACGAAATCGCTAGTCATCACTTTGGTAACTAGTAAAGTAGTTGAAAACATAAATGTTTATATATATATATCAAAGAACATCACGAAATCACTAGCCACCACTCTGGTTCCAGCTTCGTTCTTCAGCAGCTTTCCAATATTGGGAAAAGACTTCATCAACTGATCCTTCTCAAAATTTTCATATGAATTTGATGAATACAAGAAACAAATGACCATAAACCAAAGAAGATAATCTTCAGAGATAAAATATGTAAGGAGAACAATAAAACACAGAAAATAAGTTCAAAGAGCAAAAAATTGTAGTTTGAATCCATCTTCGTCAAAATGATTTTCACGGCATTTAGATAAAAAATATATTATAAAAGTAAAAAATTCAAACAAACCTGAGATGACTTTTTACTTTTTTTTTATTATACAGAAATATAGATTTGAGATTTGAAACAAAAAAAAGAACAGGAAACGAAAAAGAGAATAAAGAATGGGAGAAGCGAAAGAATTTCTAAATAGGAGGAAACTTATGTATTCTATAATACTAATAAAAGTGGTTCTTAACAACTTAATTTTTGATTTATCATTATTTGGATTAACTTAATGATTAAAATCTAGTTAATTTTTTTGGTATGAAATTAAGTGATTTCATCTCTTTGCCGGGAACCCAAAAAATGTAAGTAGTCCATTCCAATGTAAGTTAAATCTAAGTACCGGAAATTATAACAGTAACCCTTTACCACTAAACCAATTCATCGTTGGTAAATCTAGTTAATTTCAGAAGAACTAGCTGATACATCTATGGTTTAAGGTCTAGTAAAGGGAGTATAGCTAAAATGCGAACATGAGATTGGAAAGGATAATTTTCTAACTAATAATCCCAATTAGAGGCAAATAAACATAAATTTTCTAATATATACTTCTTCTGTTTCAATTTAGTTGTCATTCCAGTATAAAAATTTTTGTTGCAAAATATTTGTCTTTTTATGTTTTCAATACAATTTTTACTATTGTTTTATTTTATTTTTGCCTCTAATTAAACCATGATAAATAATAAATATTATATAATTTTAGTGGTCAAACAAGGGTAAATATGAACATTTAAGTAGTTTTTTTAATTTGTGTACAAAACTCTAGAATGACAAATAATTTGAAACTAGATTTGGATCCGCGCAACCGCACGGATTTTATTTTTATTTTTATATAAATATATTTTTATTTTATATCATTAGTGATGTTATTGGTTGCAAGAGTTTTATTTTTGTTTTTATATAAATGCATATATATATTATATCATTAATGATGTTATTTATATATTTAAATGTTTATATACCTATTACAATCACAATAATTTTATACCTTTGCAAGTTAGTATCAATTATTTAATAAAAAACTATTTTGAAAAATATTGAATATTCACTTTATACTAAATTATACTATGAGTTGCAAAGTTATATTATCGTTTTACAAACTTTTTATGTTTATTTAGATAATTTGTTATTCATGTTAATTTTATACATGTATTATCTAGTTACTAACACTAATCCGTTCTACCAACATATTATATATTTTTAATATTAATATTCTCTATTTATAAAATTTTAGATATAATCAAATGATAATTTTATATGTATTCACCGAATATTGTCGTTTGATGTGGGAAATTTTGGAAATTCACCCTGTATAATCTTCAGTTTTATAAAATTATCTACAAAAGCTAGATTGTTAGTTAAAAAAATACTGAAATTGTAAATCTGAACAGAAGAATATGTTTTTAGCAATGTTACTAGTTAGTTTTACCAATGGCATTTTGTAAACAGGTTATTTTTTCATAACTAATATTACATGGTTTTAAAAGAACGCATTTTACAAAAGCTTTTGTGTAATTAAATAAAAACAGAGAGGAATTAAGACTTAAGAGTTTGAAGTTTGAACAGTCAATAATTTTGGATCACGCCGATAAAGCCAAAAGAACCTCCACGAAAAAGCTTCCATTCATCTTTCTTTCTTTCCCCCACTCCCAGATTTCTAAAGCACTATTTTGCCCACACTCACTAAACCCTAAACAAAACTCCCTCTTTTGAAATCCTTTTCTTATATTCCCCTATTATCTTTTTTTTTCTTCTTCTGAGAAAGTGAATCTCTTTTGATTTTGATTCCTTCTTTGCAATGATTCCGTATTTTGAATTAAGGGTTTGTGGTTATAAAGCGGAGCTTGGAGGTTTAGGGTTTTTTATCCATGAACAATGGGTGCTCTCAGAAGAAACGTTGGTCTGATCGATTCCAAGGGTTGTTCCAAACTGTTCCCTGTCTTACAATCTCCTCCTCCTCCTCTCATGTCTCAACCCAGTGGACCTTTCTCTTCTCTTGTCATATGCGTCACTGGTTTATCTAAAGGTCAGATTTTTCTTCTTAGTGGCTTTTATTTAAACCATTTGATTGGGTTTATAAATTGGGTTTTTGCAGATGCAAGGAAACAGGTTAAGGAAGCGACAGAGAGACTAGGAGGCGAGTACAGTCCTAACCTTCACCTGCGATGTACCCATTTGGTTGTTCAGATATCCTTTTTCAAACTTGTAGTTTTTGGTTTATGACTACTGAACCAGATATGAAACCCTCTCTTCTCTTGGGATTCTTAACGAAAGCTTACAGCTCATGTGGGCGTAAGTTTGAGCATACTTTGAAACATGGGGCAAGAGATGGTCTCTTTGTTGTCACAATTGGCTGGTTTGTTGATAGCGTCGGGAGAAACAGTAAGTGCTCAAATATTTTCTCAATGATTTATTGGTATGCCAGTAACTTAGTATCGCAGACTTATCATTTTTGATGATTACTGTCTCAGTGAAATAACCTTCTAACTAGGAGTCTTACATTGACTTTGCTTGGTTGCTTAGAAATGATTTTTAGTCAGCATAATATTGGGATAGTCTGATTGGTTTTAGCTCGGATGTTAGTTCATCAAACTCATTAGTAACAGAGTCACTTTGGAAAAGAGAGCTCAAGGGTATTTTAGAATAAATGTTATGTGCATCTCAAAGTTGTAGCTGAAAAAAAATTATTTTGTAATGTTGAAGTCAGGATGAGCGAATCACTTTACAAAGTCAAACGATTGGGAAAAAGTAGTGCAAAGGTGGATGAGCTGAGCAGAGTTATTGATGTTGAATCTGTTTGTCGTCCTCGTATAATTCAGCAAGCTGTACATTTTGGCACATCAGCGAAGTACCACCACGTATCTTCTTCTGGAACAGTGACTGACACTAGTGAAGACATGACTCTTTCTGACCATTCCATTCATATTGATTCAGACGTTTCGGATGATCTCCGAGTTAAGGTAACTTGCAAATTCCATTAGCTCTTTGGTCTCTGTACCTCACTGGGGGCTGGCTGGGCTGCGCACAGCCTTTTCTATGTGTCTCATTAACTAGATTGTTATTTGTTCAGGTTCTGAAAGTTGCAGGAGATCAAGGTGCAAAGATCATAGATTCATGGTTTATTGGATGCAATGCAACTCTTGTCGTTTGTGAAGGTGCTTCTGTCCAGAGATATCTTGGCCATGCAAACACCATTGTCTCGGTGAGCTCTTTATGACATTGTTGTATATAATTGTATTGTATTCTCCAGAAGGACTTTTGTGTTTTGAATATCAATGAAGATATGGAGAGTTGATACGCAGTCCCTTGTATATGCTCTGTTGCCTTAACATGCTTGCTTTTGTTTTGTTTGCACTAGCCACTATGGGTTCTGAAAACAGCGGAGAGACATCAACAAAGACTTGTTCACATGTCACCTGATTTAGCCCGACAGTTAGGATTAATGCTAGACAATTTTGAAGATGGTGCTCCAAAGGAGGTACTTTACCGGTCCATACACAACTTATTTCTAGTTTTCTTTTTGGCCTGCTTGTAAATTATATGTGACGGTAGTACTGGTTTTGAGGTTTTTCTTTTGTCTAAATGTCACAGACAATTTCGCGGCAAGCTGATTCTCTGGATGCTCCTAAACTCAGAAGTAAATCAAAACAAGAAAGGAAAGAGACTGTAACTATAGCAAAAACTGGAGTTAGGAGACGGCGTGCTCGCCATGTGCAGGTAACTGATGTCTTGTTTTCTTCCCTGAAACTTATAATTTCACCTCAATGGTTCTTAATTTGGATGCCATAGACTTGTCAAAACCCAATAAGACGCATAACACAGAGCAGCCTGCTGGAGAATATCTGCTGGACAATATCTGAAGCAGCTTCCACTGCCACTGTTTTTAATGATTCATGCAGCAGCAGCAGCGGCTACATCACTGAGCCTCACCCTTCTGCTGTAGAAGAAGGGAAAGATAAAGAGTTGGATCCCGTAGCTTCTTTTTCAAACTCAACCAGAGTACTCACCGAGAGGTACTTTATCGTTCTTCTTACATCTCCTTTTCTTCGTTATTTAGTTTTGCATGTTACTGTGGTCAACTATGTATATTGCCGGTGTGCAGTGAGAAGACGGAAGTAATATTTAAAGACAGCTTCCTTACAATTCTATATCCAGCTGATCGATTCTCGGAGATGGGACCTTCTTCACGGACTTATTTCAGTGATACGGGTTTCACTTGCCTGCAAATCTTAGACTACATCCACAGATTTTATCAGGTATAAAATTCTTGATGATGGTTCATGGAGTAAGTCACTCTCTTAGTTAGGAACCTGTGAGAGATTGATGATGCGTAGATCTATAGACCCCTTTTAACCACATGCTTCTTCCTTGTCTCCGCAGGAGGACTTGCCTGATCATGAAATAGAGGTTGCCATACACACCGACTCAAGGCATGCAGATCGGCTCAGAACAGTCTATTGCAACAAAGAGGCATCGGATGATGGATACATGATTTTCCCAAGAATCGAGTTACTAGGAAGCAGGAAAAGTTTCGAAATGCTTAAGCGTGTCAATGGAGAGAACAACAGTAATGTATATGAGCTCATGATTAGAGCTTAAGCAAAAACATGCTTGTTGAATACAAATTTTCTATTACCTTTTGATTCATCAAATCAATACTTAAATCATGATGGACACTGAATCTAACAGAATTACAAATATAAGCATTTTCAGAAGAAAGGAGTATATAGTAGTAAAACTGTAAGAGCATAGAGAATCAACAAAACATCAGATAAAGCCCCACAAAAAGATAACAGTAAAGAGGTCTGATTGATCCTCTAATGCTACAAAAAGTAGTTTTCTTAACAAACCTAAAACATTTTAGCATAATCCTTCTTCTTCAATCCTTCCTTCTTGCCTTCATCTCTTTCCTAACTTTTTTTTTTTGTACTTCAATTTCAGATACTCTCTCTCTCACTGACTTCCCATGTACAGAACAGATACAACAAAATGAATAGCGTGGTCGACATCTTTTTTGTTTTCCTTTTCGGTTGTGTATCGCTGGGTTCCTATAGCTTTTCAGGTCAGTATATGATGACTCTAAGGAGACCAGCCTGCGGCTCGGAAAAGTCAAGGCCTTCTTCTTCGAGTAGGTAGCGCTGTACAGCAACTGGGAGTCTAGCCAATGTGCGGGAACCCCTTGTGTGGTGGCCAGTCCCTACGCATATGTAAACCTGAAGCCTCTCTTGCGTTGCTCGAGCTGTGCTCCTCAACACGCTCAGTTCGTGCTTCAACACCTGAAGTGCTTCGCTAACATGTAACCCATGCAAGTCTATCATTCTTTCGCTCCCTCTACTGTTCCCTTGACCCACCGGGTTCCTGTGTGTGTTTTATTTGCTCATTAGGCAGGTTAGAACAGAGATAGATAACATAACAGTTTGTTATTCACTCTTCAGATCATGTAGCATGGTAAAGAAGTCAAACCTCTGACGGTAAATGGCTTCTTGAGCTTTCCCATGAGCAGCCTTCATCTGCATGTTATGCATCTGTCCCTTGGCGCTTAGGTCTTTAGCTAAGGCCTTATTGCCCACGAGGTATGCTTGCCGTGCCTAGGCTCAACCAGAAGCCACATCAAATATTAGGCAAAAAATGATTAATAGAGAACGGTGACAAGTTTATAAGATGGGCGTTTAATCATTTAAGCCGGTGAAAAATATATATCACCAGGGACAAAAAGAGAGCTGAAACTGTCATCTAAAATCGCAGATAAGACACGATACACTTTTATTTACTACTGAAAAGAATATATCAAAAAATCAGTATGAGCAAAAGAGAGATCAAATAGAACTTCCCAGCTACAAAAAAATAAGCAAAAATGTAATTCCAAAGTATTTATACCTGCTCGAAGTATACATTCCGCAGACGCGCTTGGTCGCGTGCTTCCTCGCGCAGATCAGAATACATATTCCCTGTCCATCCCCCAAAAATGCAATTTACAGCCAATCAGAGAACAGATGTATACTGGTTTACAAATCTGTGTATATACGGTAAAGTATGTTAAAAGGGGGAGATATACCAACTGCGTCCCCGGTCTCCAGCCAGGCGACAGGAGCAGGTCGATTTGGGGATTGGTTTAGCAGCTTATCAGAATATATACTCCTCCCACGCCCACTCTTGTAAGCACCATGTGAGGCATGATAGTTTCTGCTTGAGCCAATAGACGAGTCTCCTGAATCGTTTCGTTCATATTTCCACAAACCAGCATCCTGGGATGCTAACTTCTTGACGGCAGAAACATAATCGACTGAACCAGGCTGAGAAACCGACGGACCCGACTTGAAGAAAAACATATTATCCTTTCCAGCAGATTGGTAATGATTTCCTGTTTGTTGCATGTCATCCCCACCAAACTGTGCAGGATTACCCTGGCTACTTGACATGCTAAGGGCAGGAAAATCCATGGGAGTTAGATTAGGAGCAGGAGCCTGGGCAGGAAACTTAGGCCTCATGTTCTGGTTCATACCATTATCCACTTGCAGCTGCAGTAAAAACATGGAAGTTAACAACCAAATAACTCAACTGAACAAAAACATAGAAACACACATAAAGTAGCAAAACAACATGATTAGTCACAATAGAAAAAAAGGATCACATTCAATAACTTAAATATCCCTGGCTCTCTAATAATCGCTCTTAAAATTTTTAGGCACAAATCCGATTCCTTCATGACACTACGGGTATAGAAGAGATAGCTGCCACCCCGCAATTTCGATTGGATCTACGTTGAACCATCTGTTCACAAGGAATAATGAGTTTCATAGGAAGAGAAGCAGATAATTAACAGATGACCAATGTTTTGAAGAAAAGCATAGAGTAGGCACAAACTGCATCACAAACATAAGCAAATGTAACATCAAAGAAAGCTAATGATGAATACCTCAAGCTGAGTAAGCATCTCAACTGTCAACTGCAAATCACACCCATTAGCAAAATAAACATCTGCAAGACTTTCAGCAGCAAATCCAGGGAACTGAGAAGCAAGAAACTCCACAGGGTTCACCTCCATCTCCCCTATATTTGGATTCTCGGAAATCATGTCGTTAATGAATGAGGAATTTCCACCAAAAGGGTTTCTCTCCCTGTCATCACCAAGAATCTGCTTATCCCAAGGCTTTGGACTGAGATGCATGAAACTCTGTCGTTGAGGATCTTCCCCGAACGAGGAGATGGGATATCTACCCTTTTCCGACAAGTTATGCCCATTAGCATTATGTGGAGCTAATCCAGGTTGGTCAGAAAACACAAACCCTCCTCCTCCTCCTCCTCCTCCTCCACTTGAGTTTTCAGCGTCATACAAGGACAAGCTAGCCAGTGACAAACCCCCAGAGCCATACGAATTGTCATCTTGAGTCATCAGCTTGAAATCTGGAGTTATATCATCAGGAAGTTGGTGACTCCAGAACTGGCGTGCTTCTTCATCTGACTGATGTGATGCAGATGACTCCGACCGGTCCAGGACAGCTTTCCCTACAGAACTAGAGGAAGCTAAAAGTTTTGGTGTAGTAACATCCAAGTTGCTTGTAGTAGGTCCGGCGGATGAAGGAGAGCGTAGAGTAAAGGGAACAAACTCAGCAGCATGAGGGTTCAAAGTTGTTGGCTTCACACTTGAACTTATCTTTGGATCACTTGACGGTTTCTTGGTTAGGTTCATATCTTCAACAAGAATCGAAATTTAAACGCTAATAGATGACTTTGGGGACAAGAGAGATACAACAATAAGTGCTCTTTTTAGCCAAAACCTGCGAAAGAATAAAACTTTTATCACTCAAATGTTACCCAGAAAAGAAACAAAAACATGCGTGGACATAAATCATATATTACCAAAACACAAACCAGAAAAAGAAAACACTTTCAGATGCTACAAATCATAAGTGGAAGGCATTGCAGCTTTTACATATGGACCCTTTAATTTATGAATTATGCAAAAATAAATATATAAATCTCAGTGTTTTTTGACTTCTCAGTTTCGTAGGAGACAAACACAATAAAGCGTACAATTAATTAGCTTCAAATCTGAGACCCAAGAACAATAACTGAATCGTTTGTGCAATAAATAAAGAAAAAAAAAAGAAAATCAAAACCAAGAAAGTGGAAGAGAATCGCGAATCAAGATGAGTCGGAACCTTTGCGGAAGAAAAAGAGTGGATCCATGGAAGGGAGAAAACACGAGATTCAGGAGTAAAAGGCTGCGGAATATAAACAGAGATAACTTTCCAGGGGCGTTTTTGTGCTTTTTAAGTATTACCTAGGGATTCGAGCTTTGGGTAAGCGTCGTCTTCTTCTTCCCTAATCTCTATACTCTCTCTTTCGTGTGTTTGGCTAAAGATGTAACACCACGACCACCACAAGATTATAGTATAAAAGACACACCAAACCTTGCGCCTCTCGATTTTGACCTTCTCTTCTATTTTTTCCCCCTTCTAATCTTGTTTTTATGCTCCCATTAGTTTAGTTTCCCATCCTTAATCTTCATCTCACTTTCTTAATTAGTATATTAAATATGTAATATTTCAACTAGATTTTCAGCCATACTTCAAAATAAACATTCACCTTTTTTACGAAATTTACTTGACTGAAAATTAAAATTTTTATACTTATATATCAGTTTAATTTTATTTATTGATAGAACGTCTTCAGTGTTAATTTGTTGCATTTTATACTTTAAGATAATAATTATTTTTTTTTAAAAAAGTAATTGTTAAATATTTTATTTTACCTATTTCATAGTGTATATATGACAGAAATTTTTCTTTCTGTTTCTAAAACTAAAACTTAATGACAATTTATTGATAATATTCTAATAATCATTATGATTTGATATGATACAAATTTTTCTTTCTATTTCTTAAATTAAACCTTAATGAAAATTTATTGATAATATTTTAATAATCATTATGATTTGATTATAATTGGGATTTATAAGATTTTCTTTTAGTAAAATAAAATAGATAAAATGACAATATAATGTTTAATAATAGGATAATTTCTACTAAAATAGTCTTATTTTACAAACTAAGCTTAATGAAAATCGTGCATAGTTGAAAAGTTGAAAAAATGTAGTATCATACTATTTATCGAGAATACGATTAAATGTAAACGTTATAACTGTATTGACCGCTTAAATGTCTAGTCATTTTTGACCCATTAATACACGTACACCTAGAATTTCAAGATTTTTTATGTTCTTCCGACGTAAAACAGAATTTCCCATTCTTTAGCTGCTCGATTTTTCTATCGAGACCTTTTGTATATTGGTTATTTTATTTGAATAATAAATCAGCCGTTTGACGTCAAAAAAATACACTTAGGATTAGTGATATATCATGGATTTTACTTGTTTTTATTCATGATTCATATATGTTTTTAGAGCCTTCTATAGGTATTTGAAAGGGCAAATCTCCAAAAAAAAAACATTTTTCTAAGTTTATGTCACAAAAATAGCCTTCAAAAACTAAAATGGCCAAAATAACATTTTTTATTTTGAAAATTTTAAGTTTTTAAAAAAAACTTTAAATTGGAAATACTTTCCCCATAGCCATATTCCTCAACTCTAAACAAAAATGTTTATCATTAATTAACCCAAAAGGTGAAAATGAATAATTTATAAAACATTTAAATGCTATTTTGGTCATTTTTATTCATAAATGCTATATTTGTGACAAAAACTTTTTTTTGTGCTATCCTAGTCATTTTTTCTATTTGAAATTATGTGAGTCTTTACAGATCTAAGATCTAGATACTTATACGATAAACTTGGAGTTTTTGGATTATTTTGGAGCTTTTTAAGAAGCTCTCCTGAAAACCAGACGTGGGAGGTGGCTCCCTAATTTTCTTTAAGATCTTGAACTCCCTAATTTTTAGAGAAGATCTTGAACTCTCTAATTTTACAAGTGGGAGCTTCTGGATTAATAGAAAAGAACTTGAACTCCCTAATTTTCTTTATGTTATATTTAGTATGCAATTTATTTATATTTTTATTATGTTTTTTTATAATCATGTCTTAGTAATTCAACCGTTAGATTCAAGGGTTCCGGAGGATATACGATGAATTATTAAACATGTATTGTTAACTAGAGATATTTAATTAATTTCTTATCTGGATTCTTCTTATTGCTAGAATTAAGATTGATCACCTTAACCATAGATCTTAGGATTGATTAAGGCAAGCGAGAGCTTGGTCAACTACATGAACCATAATTTAGACAAGCTAAACTGTGAGACACATGCGATAGTTGATCTAGTAGGTTAAAGAACTTGACAAACCTCGTCGATAAACTTGCACAAGTAACATCGATGGACGATACAAACTTACCATCGATCTACGTTCTTGCCAGTCCAAGTTTTAAGTTTAAAGCTATAATTAAATAAACCCCTAATAAACTACTTAGTTACATATTTAAGTCTAGGGCTGGGACTTCGGGTAATCAGGTCGGTTCTGGGCAGGATCCTTTCGGTTCTGGATATTTCGATTATAGAAAGATTATACCTAATAGGTACTTAGTCAACTTTCGGTTCGGATCCGGATCGTTTCCACCCGATTCCGTATCGGTTTCGGGTATCTAACTTTAAATCTGAAATACTAAATTTTAATTTAATTTAATTTATTTTAATTTGTTATAAATAAAAATAAAATAAATCGAAATCGTAGATATATTAGTAAAATGTATTATAATGCAACGAAGTGAAGTTAGTGTAGTGGTATTGCTCCTGGTAATGCGCTTGTTCAACCCGGGTTCGATCCACACTAGATATATATCTATGTTTTCAAGTGTAGAATTCGGTTTAATCGGGTACCCGATCGGTTCCGGGTAAAAACCGAAACCGACCCGATACCCGTAGATAATCAAAATGTGTACCCATCGGTTAAATATGTTGGATCCGAAACTGATCCAAACCAGTCCATTTTGGGTCGGATCCGGTTCGGTATTCGGATCCGGTTAAAAAGCCGCAGCCCTATTCAAGTCACCTATGAATTCTCTTGAGACTAATTCATTTTTCATTAATAAAACCTACAACCAATCTTAAAATCATTTTAATACTTATTAAAACTTGGTATACTTTATTTCAAAGACACATATCTATTTTGCAATTTTAGAGTCTATGTGGATTTGATTCCTAAATACTATAACTAAACCTCTTATTTGAGAGAGAAATTAGTAGCTCTAGGGTAATTTGAGCACATAACAAGTTTGGAACCGTTGCCGGGGATTCTTCCCTATTAACATTATATTTAGTTTAAAATATAGTCTGGATTTTTACTTTCTGTTTTTCTTTCCCTGATGACACAAGTACCTAAGGGCGAGAATACATACTATAGGCAACAAATAGCGATCGATGCAATGATAGATGCATCGATCGACAGGTCGCATCGATCTCCCGATCAGCCAGAAGCAGGTAAGTATTTTGCCTACGATAAAAATACTAAAAAAATAGTCCTAGAAGATTCAAAGGGTCATATACGCAACGAAACAAATTAACTCATTCATGGGAGCGGTTCAATCCCTGACCAAATCACAAACACTCTAAATGAGATTAAACGCAATTGCCAAATGCAAGATTTCTTAAATCCTAGCAGGACCTATTCCAATAGGTCTGCAGTAAGACTACCAGAGAGCGATACACATGGTCCAAAACTCGACCCTGAATTCATTGTGTTGGTACGTCAAAATACCTTTAGCGGATCCTTCATTAAGCACCCAAACAATCACATTCAAGAAATTGAAGACATGGTGAATGGTGATCAAAATCTTTGTAAACTTCCTTTCTCTCTCGAGGGAGACGCCATGAGGTGGTTGGATCAATTACCTCCATGATCCCTCACTTGCGGGAAAGGCGTTAGAATCACCTTCATCAACCAATTCTTCGAAGAAGAAAGATATTGGGTAGAAAGGAGAAGAATATCGAACTTCACCCAAAGAATCCGCAAACCTTTCAAAACGCTTGGGCGAGATTTAAAAATTACCATCGAGAATGCCCACATCATGGTTTCTTTGACCCCCAACTCATCAACACCTTTTATAGAGGGTTGAAACTAAGCTATCAGACCACACTCAACACGACCAGCGAAGACAATTTTAACACTAGAAGGCCAGAGGAAACATAAATATTAACAGAAAAAGTCCTAGTAAAAACCTTCGATGAATCTGATGTTGAAAAGATTGAGCAATTTACGTCCACAAAAGAGGAACTCGTAATAGAAGTTAACAGGACTTTAGCATCAGTAGCTGCTCTCCTCGGTATACATGACCGATTTCAGGAGTACCTCTAATATGTGGAACATTTCCCTATCGAGAATTCATGAATGCGATAAGCCTCAAAGACCAGCCATTCATACTTAATAGTAGTAGTTTCACTAGCCAATAGGACTATGCCATGAAAACACGAGAAAGGAGCATAAAATCAAAAATAAATCAAGTTTTTACAGGAAACCATAGGGTAGCTGTTGAGGTCGAAAGAAATTTAGGATTCATATACTCAGACATTATGGATAAATTCGAATCTGTGAGTGAATGACTCAGAAGGATTGACCTCCACGTCGCACAGAACGCAAATTTATAAGGAGAGAAAAAGGATTACTACCTGTAAGGACCGACACTAACCCTAGACGCCAAGCCAGCGCCATTATGCTGAGAAGCGAAACACGGTTTGATCCAAAGGCGAAGGAATCCATTCCGATGGATGAATTTGTGGAAATAACACAAAAAAGGAATGAAAGCCCGAAACCATTATCACTTGAGACTGAAGACGACATTCTTTTAGAAGAAGAGGGATCTGACCAGGCTGACGTTTTAATAAATTCGACAAGTGGTAACCAAAAAGAATCGCGAGCCGATGTTGTCGTCGACTGATGCCCTAATCGGACCTTTGTTCGACTTGAGCACCTTTCCAACCGACTCGTCTGAACCCGCCAAACCTGTGCAAACTAGAATCTACCATCCTAAAATCCCTTTCTCCAATGATAGGAAGAAGGTGAAACAAGAATTAGATAAAACCATCTACAAGAAAGTGTTTGCTAAGGTAATCATCAAAATGCCGCTTAGTGACACCATGAAGATATCACCTTCGGTAAAAAAAGTACATTAAATATGCGTTGTCAGAAGGCATTCATATTGTCGAACACAATGTCATGATGGTAAGAGTTTAAATCGACTAAGATAACCTTTATCTTAGCAGATAGATCCACAAGGATTTCAGTAGGCGTCTTAGAAGATATACCTATACAAATTGACGGATGTCACATACCTACAGCTTTTATCGTATTAAAATACTGTGACAGGCCAAAAGACCCCCTTATACTTGGTCGGTCGTTCCTGTTCATTGCCGAGCAATCATTGACATTAGAGAGGGACACATATTCCTAAACATCAGAGATATACCAATGGTTTCCGATATGGAGGAAGTGATTAAGAAACCTTTGATAGATGGTCATACCTATTACACGCACCATCTACCTGATGTAACCGAAGATTCCATTATAGAGCTGTGCCCCGGTGATCCTTCGAGTGTACTGACCGATGATTCTGTCAAATAAGATTACGAATCCGAAGAGTGTGGACGATTCTGAAGACTCGCCAACCATCGATCAATGTTCAGAAGCAACCATGATGGTATCTGAAGAAGTAAGTTTTGTTATCCGAAGAAATCACCCGTTAAAACTTCCAGATCCTGACAACTTTGTTTTAAATTTTTATATCCGCAATGAAAGATTCCAAAGGTCTTTATGTGACCTAGGCTCTGGTGTGAATCTAATGCCCTATTCCATCGCAATAACCCTAGGATTCCAGAAGTTTAAACCGACCAAGATAACCCTTATCTTCGCAGATAGATCCACAAGGATTTCAGTAGGCGTCCTAGAAGATGTACCTATACAAATTGAAGGATGTCACATACCTAAAGATTTTATCATGTTAAAATACTGAGACAGACCAAAAACCCCCTTATATTTGGTCGACCGTTCCTGTCCATTGCCGAGCAATCATTGATGTCAGAGAGGGACGCATATTCCTAAACATCGGAGATATACCAATGGTTTTTCGATATGGAGAAAGTGACCAAGAAACCATTGATTGATAGTCATACCTATTATACACACCATCTACCTGATGTAACCAAAGATTCCATTATAGAGTTGTGCCCGGTGATCTTTTGAGTGTACTGACCGACGATTATATCAAATAAGATTACCGTTTGGAAGAGTGTGGACGATTCTGAAGACTCACCAACCATCGATCAATAGAAGCAACCATTAACCGACCCCAATTCATTTCAGATGGATGAACTTCAGAAAAAGCCCATAAAGTTGAACTTAAACAACTTCCTGCTGTATTTTGAATATATTTTGGATGTTCAGGGGAACGAATGCAGATTGGGTTGAATGACAGTAAAACGAGCATGAAATTATCGGAGCGTACGTAAGGAAAGATCGAGACCACAAAGCTAATTAAGGAATGTTCGGCTACCAGACAATGCGGGTTTCAAGTAAGGAAAGTTTGACTGGTCATCATTGACATGATGTTACGAAAGGAAGATAGGGAGAAAAAGAGTCATAGAAGGAAAGAAGTGTAGAGATCCTTCAAGTCTTGATGGCAAAGTTTGACTATAACTAAATAAGGAAAGAGCACTAAATGCCCAACTTGGTGAGCAAGTTGAGAAGGTGTATAGAAGAGTGCTTTAGCTTTCATTTCTAGACACAACTCGTAATCGGACATAGAGAGAACTCAGAGTAAGAACGAAGTTATAGAGAGAAGATTTCAAGAAAAATGATCGAGCAATGAGGAGTCGAGCAGTTCTTCAATGGAAAACACAAGAAGGTTCAAAGTCTTCCTCTTTTAATATCAATTCAGATGAGGATGTGATTTTGTGGCAACTGATACCATAAATATTAATAAAAAGGATTTGAATATGCTAGGATGTATAAATGACTGATGTGTTTTAAGGAAAATTCATTCTTCGTTCTTTGTAGTAATCTTCAAGGGTCGAAGAACATTCTTCGCATTCTTAAGATATGGCATGCTAGATTTTGTGTATTGATAGTAAAATTGAATGGGAATACTTATGTGAAAACTTAGGATTTGATCTAAAAATGAATGGCATGTTAAAAGGAAAAATCTTAAGAAACCGATTAAGATAAGAAGTAATTAAAGAAGTATGGGATTAAGAAAATTATAAGAAATAAGGAAATTATGTTTTGGTTTCGGGCAGTAAATTATGTTTTGGCTTTGGGCCGTAAAGGATGATATGGCCGTTTTGGCTTCGGGTCGTATGTTGGCTTCGGCCGTGATGGACCTATGGGGTCAAGTGGCTTCAGGCCATATGAGTGACCGACGGGTCGAGTGTGATGGCTATGGAACAAGTATGTTTGGCTTTGGAAGAAGGATAAATGAATGGAAATGCATAAAAACCTATGAGTGAAGATAAATGGGAGTTCAACAAAAAAATGATTAATTATAAGAATAAAATGGAATGTTAGGATATTAGTACTGAATAAAATATTAGATGGTAGAATGAAATGGAAAGCTAGGTTGCTAGAATTAAATGAAAAGTTAGGATGCTAGAATGAAATGTAAAGCTAGGTTGATAAAATTAAAAAGAGTGTTAGGATGTCAGTACGGGATGGAATATTAGGATGCTAGAATGAAATGCAAAGATAAGTTGCTAGAATGAGATGGAATGTTAGAATACCACTGAATGGAATGTTAGGATGCTAGAATGAAATGAAATGCTTTGTTTTTAGAAAGGACTGAGATGCTAGGTTGCTAAAATGGAATGAGTCGTTAGGTTGCTAGATGTCACAGGTTGCATGTGGGTGGTTTTGAGCATCCTCACTGAGTATTTTTGTATGCTCATGCCTCCTTATATGATGCATGTTATGTTTGATTGCGTGGACCAGATTGCGAGACTGTAAAGACCACCGGGAAGAAATGTTTTAATTTGGGGTATTGTTTTAGGAGGTTTGATCAAATCGTCTTATTGTAATAGTTTTAATTATGTATTTAGTCTCAAATTTCATTAGCAAAGTTGTAATATTTTTTAGTATTCGTCTTTTGAAAATTGGTCAAATGTTTCCTTAGATTTTCAACGTGTTTTCAATTCTTTCCAGGTCGAGGTATTTCAATTTGGTATTAGAGTGGGGTAGACCAGTCATCCCCGTTTTGGCTGGTCGATTTTTTAAATTGGGATTTGTAGGTAAGGGAGAAAAGGGAACTGATGGTTTATGTATCGTGCGAAGGATGTGTTGTATGATGTTTCAAAGGTATATTTTACTCTGTGTTTATGATTGGATTACTTAGCAAATGGCTAAGCGAATTTTTGTTCCAAAGTTTGGAGGAAATTAGTGAAAACTAACTTGAGTTTTATGAAGGATATAAAGTATCGACTGACGGATTTTTCAAAGGGTAGGCAACGAAGGTGTCAGGTTAGTTAAGTCAACAAGAGGTAATATGATTAGTCATCCGTGATGGATCAAGATATGTCAACCTTAGTGAATTAGTAGTACGATGGTAGATGTACGAAGCAATAGTTGACATGGATTGATGGTTGTTGACTTGGCTAGTTAGGACTGTTAAAGATACTGAGAGATTTATTGTCGAGAATGAAGGACATTAACAACTCATGGAATTATGAAGTGTTGGATATTCGCGGTGTAGCACACTTGCTAGAAGCTGAATGGATCAAAGAATGTAAGAACGCATGTGTTGTACATGTGTGGTTAGAGGTCTTAGTGCGACGTGGTACCATGGATACACAAGCTGGATTCGAAAAACGTAGTCGATCCTCTTGTCAGTGCTGTGGTGGTGAAGACCAAAATTTGTTCGACTATAGAGGTTGCGTTCCTTGTGTGGTAGGATATGTTCGGTCGCATAAGAATAGGTTTGAGTAGCATACATGGAGATTTTCAAGTCGCATGTCATTTATTAGAATGTTTCAGTGATAGTGGAGAGTGCAGAAAAATTTTAGGGTTTGATTGTGTTATTAGATAAACGGTTCAAAGAAGTTCTTGGGATGGAGTTGTTGGATCAATGTCGAGTTAACTTGATTGAATAAATATTAAAGTAGCACAAAGGAAAGAAGGAAAGATGGTAGTTCAGAAAATGAAGAGGCAACTTGAGATTCCAAAAGAACGAAACAGATAATCGAGAACACTTACAAATTATTCTTAGGAGCACCACAGAAGCAGAATATGAGCAGAGAGATGTATTCTCTAAATTTAAATGTTGGCAAAATGGTGATGGCAGCAAAGTTTTCAAGGAAGTTAAGCAAGCCAATTTATAAGAAGAACATAAATTGGGTTCGTGAGTGCAGTGTCAGAGGAAAGCGTTGGGCGGATCAAGAAAATATTTCGACCTATGCAATTGGCCAAGGATGAAGAGTTCAAAACGAACAGAAAAGATAGGAAATCGTTGCGTATTTATCTTGACGATTATGGATAGAAAAGGTAGGAACGCAGAATTTTTTCATGGAAGTTAAGGAAAGGGAGTTTAGGAAACATGTGCATTGGGTTCTTAGGCTACTTGACGCACAAAGGAAGAGTGGTTCAAATCAAAGAAAGATCATGACTACTGCAATTGGCGGTGGACAAAGATTCCAATAAGACCAGGAACCCTGGCGGAATTCAGTGGGTAAGAATTGGCTACTTGTAAAATGTGTTGTAAGTTGTTGATTTATTGACTTGATTGACGGGAAAAGATGTAGAGTATTGTGAGCGACACAATACAAGGGAAGTTATGTGGTTCCGAAAGTGCGGCGGATGAGTATGGCAGCGATAATACCATCCATGTAAGAATGCTTATGCATTGGCTCATCAAAGATCTGACTTTGGTGTGTCAAGTCGTACAATAACTTGATAGCACCCATTTGTTATGACGGTTGAGGAAGCAGAATGGGTGAATGAGATGTTGAGGATGTATAGAGTAAATCTCATGAAATATGAGATGAGTGCATGTAATGAGGAAGCATTTATCAAGTTGACTTATTGGCTCTGATCAGAGTAGCACACATAAGCGTGGTGGAGTACAGAAGTCAAGGACGAGACCACAATGTCAGCTGGAGAAGAACCAAGACGAATGGAGATAGTCATGTACTATGATTTGGATATAGCAACCACTCAAAGAAGGTTAATCTTAATCTAGTGACAGATGCGATGAGTGGCATGAAAGCAAGTATTTTGATTGAGAAGAAAGTAGAACGACTGATTGTAATTGTTGAAGTGATGCGAGTCAAAACATTATTATTTGAAGCAGTTGCTATGAGTGGATGAAAGTCTCACATGACAACAAAAAAAAACCAGATCATAAGGCACAATTGGGTTGCTACAAGTTACCAATGCTCGAGCCCAAGTGGACTTTAATCACAGTAGGTTTTTGTGAATGAACCGCCCATGAATAACAAATCTTCAAGGATCAGTATCGATTACAGTGGTCAACTTGAGTTTCAAAAAAGCATAAAAAAATCTCCAATCGGGT
>JABAYD010002280.1:0-14227 GCA_014822095.1 Diplotaxis tenuifolia
TATAGTATAACCATATTAGGTAATTCCGTAAATTTACTTTAAGGAAATAACGAATATCATTAATAATAGTTTTATGTTTAATTTAGTAAAAAATATATTATATGTTTATATAGACTAACATTTTTTTCTAGTAAATTTGAGAAGCATTCTTATGATAACACGTGGCTACCAAACTATGTTATAATGCTTTTCAAATAATATATAGGGGATAATTATAGTGAAATATACATTTCATTTATTCACGTTTATTTGTATTGTGGAACAAAATAGATAGATTTTTCAAATGCTTTATTTGTGACTTCCATTTCAAAAAAAAAGGAATATGTAGAATTGATTTTAAAAAACTTTTATTGTGACTGGTAAATATTTTTTTGAAATTTTATGGATTGATGTATTCCAAACAAATCTATTCCCAAAATCATCATTCGAGTTACAGCCTTAACCTAACAGGTTTACTTACACACCATATTGATATTGAAGAAGTCAAGTAATCATCTTCTCTACTAATCTACTTAATTTGATTGTTCTAGATATATTTCAATTTCTTAAGGTCATTTTACTCATTTCTAGTTACATAAATAGGGTTTAAGCATCCGTAAAATTATATCAGGGTTTTAAAATAGTTTAGGCAAATGTGAAGGTTTAAAAAACAAAACAAAGACCAAAATAGGAGGAACAAAAAAGAAAAAGAGAAACCAAAGGCGGGTTTGGATCTGGTACAAGTGTAGTTTACACGTATCAGAGATTTTGCCGATCAGGAAGGGACAGATACAGAGATGACCGTAGAAGAATCTTCCGATTCATAAAGCTGCAATCACTCTTCCAATTCAATTTCAAGTCTTGGCTACATGATAATGAGAATCGTGCTTTTCTCGCGTTTCTGAGCTTCATACCATTGAAGTAGTGTTTTGGAGAAATTGAGAGAAAGTGATGTGGACTAATGTTTTCAGAATTGTAAGTCTTTCGTACACATACCAAACGCGTTCACTTTTTTCTTGTTCTCTGCTATTTCTTTTCCTTTTTTATTTTTTATTTTGATATTTTTCTGATATAGACAACCTTCTTCTGCTTCCTAATACCTAATTGATTTTTTTTTACACAGGGAGGTCTACGTACTGTTTCTTGGTTTCAGTTTCTTCCTAGTGAGACTGAGCTGAGTCCTGCCTTTGATACAAGGTTCAAGCTTTGAGCCTTTTTTTATTTTAAGATTCTTTGGACTTTATTGACACTGTGTACTAATCAATTCCTATCACTCTGGAGATTTCAGTTCAAGAGCTGCGCAGAATGATGTTGCAACGTATCTTGTGCTTTCATCTCATCTGCGGTTGCAGAAGGAAGGCTTTCTTAGCACATGGACCAATTCCTTTGTTGGACCTTGGGATCCATCTCAAGGTGTCTACAACCCTGGTAAAAGCTAAACACAACACTCTTGTAGTCAGTAAATCTTGTAAATTTGTACTTGTATCTGATGATCATTCCTCGTTGCTGCTCAGATGAAAAGATCAAGCTTTGGCTTTTTCTTCCTGGGCGTCATTCATCAATCTCTGATAAAGCTCAGACTGCAGTCTCTAAACTTAGAGGTATTATTTCCCTGGTGATTTGTTGATCCGTTTTAGCCTCAATATATTCACAACACATTGTCTGTTTTCTGATTCTTTTCATTGTATAATGTATATGGCTGTCTCTATGTTGGTGTACATGTCCTTACCTTTTGTCTCTCCTGTTAATAGTTGTTGCGTCAGGAATCTGGGTAGCTCCTGGGGACTCTGAAGAGGTATCAGTTGCCTTTTCACAGTCTTTGCGTAATTGTATTGAAAGGTTAGTATGATCCCCCAGATAATGATCGTTGGATTAGGGATATAATGGATTACAGTATTTCATATTATGTTGTTTGATATTGCGACAGAGCATTAACTGGACTTTCCTACATGAGATTTGGAGATGTTTTTTCAAAATTCAGTCCTCAAAGTGAAGAATATTTGAGGTATACATTTAAGAGCAGAGTTGGGTCCTTTAACTATTCCTCTTAAGCAAATATACATTCTTCCTATTTCTTTTCGACCATATCCCATCCCATAGTTTCTGCCTATATATGAGCCTGCATGACCCTGGTTTCCAAGTGTAACTTTTGAAATCAAAAGAAGTCTATGTAGCTGTGTGGCTAATACTCCTCGGATATTTATGCAGGAGGGGACAGCCTACTGTTGAATTCATCTTTGCTGCTACCGAAGAGGCAGTTTTTGTCCATGTCATTGTATCTGCCAAGTACGTAAATACTTTTGTCATATATGCTCGAGTATGTTTTATTTCTTCTTAATACTTTGTGAAACTAACACTAATTTTAATGCGCGAAGGACTGTCCGGGCACTTTCAACTGGCGATGCTGAAAGACTGCGAAGGAGTTCTTCGAAAAATTCCAGTTCTAGGCTTCCAGGTTAGTCATTTCTTTCATCATCGGTTGCAATGCTAAATTTTGCTACTTGTCTACAATAAACCAAATAAGGTTGTTGGAACTAACTAGGTTTGGATGTTCGTTAATTTATCACTGCATTGTACTGATATGCTAGTGAATACATGAGAGCATGAGACATTTATGAACTCAATGTTCAATTCATTCGTCTCCGCAAGAAGCTAGTGTAGTCTAGTGTTAACCTAGGTCCTCGAGCAGAGACGTAGCATCTCATCTTTGCATGGCACTAGAGCTTATTTGTATGCTGTTCTTTAGAGGTTTTGGCCAAGAGGTATTAGATTGTGCTACTTTTAGGAGCTTTTTTGTTTGATAGAAATTCTCACAGACTTATGTTATTCCCACCAGTGATTGTTTCCCCTCATGGTATGCGGGGCAGCCTCACTGGATTCTGTCCCAATGATCTTGTCGAGCAAGTCTACTTCAGGTGCAATTCATACTTATGATGTCCATAGACGTTAATCTAATGATACCAATTTTATTAACTAAGATTAGATTTTTTTCTCACACAGTTCTGGAAACAGAGGGACTTCGAGTGGATATATTGGTCTCCCTTCTCATGTTGGTCGTGGGTCCCGTCTGATAAATGACAATCATTACGTGGAAGTTACACTTGGTTGCTGCCAAAGTATTAATGACAACACAAGTCAAACTAATTCGACCTTTGCTGTAAACGTGCCCCATAGTCAGCGTCCTGAACCATCAGTCGGGAGTAGAGATCACCGGAAAGGACAACCAGATATCTTACCGGTGCGTGACAAAAAGATCATATATCCAGCTGAGGCAGTGCTTGTGCCAGTCTTACAGTCGGCATTTGCTAAATTTTCTTTGAAAAGGTAAACTTTCAGTGTGAGGAGGTTATTTAGAGTTTGTTGAGTAGTTAACGGTGAGATCCAAATTGGCTAATTATGGACAATTTCTATCGCTTCTGCTGAATTTATCTACAGTTTAAGGGTGTGCATGTATGTAGAAATTCCTTGTAGGATCGTAGTAAGATGTACGACTTGTGTTCTTTCTTTACTCGGAGCTGACGCAAGGTGAAATTATACATGCAGATTTTGGCTTCAAAACTGGATAGGACCATCACTGGCAGGCTCGTCGTTATTTATGCACTGGTGAGTCTTTTTCGTCTATAACAGTGTGTTCATGATTACTGAACATTTATACTTTCTTTATGCAGGGCTGGTGATTTTGACTTCCTTGGATCGTCTGGAAATAAGAGTGATAGTAGCAGCGGCAGTAGCCGTAATAGCAGCATTAGTTCAACAAGTAGTGCTTCTAGCGGGAGTGGTTGGAGAATGACTTCAAGAACTGGTGACCTTGATGCTGATGCAGATTCGTTGACGTGTAGGCAATCTGGTCTAACTTGCAATGATGATCACCCAAAATCGGTATTCGTTTATATGTGGCGAGGGTGGAGAATGCATAGTAGTAGTACTGATAGCTAAGTAACATAACATTCTCTGCAGGGCTCCAAGCGGTCGCGAACAGGGAGGGCAGAGTCTTTCGGTCAAGTAGGTCTGTCTCTAATGCACCTATTTAAGAAGCGTATAAGTCAGGATTTGGTTCTACTAAAACTTATAAGCTGGTGGTCCAGGCATTGCAGATGATGAAATGGGCTGGGATTGGGATGGTGACGATGATTATGATGATAGAGGAGTTGGTATGGATATCAAGGCACTTCTTTCAGAGTTTGGAGACTTTGGTGACTTCTTTGAGAATGATGCGTTGCCTTTTGGGGAGGTAATTCCCGCCTTCTGTTATCCGTCATAATAATGAAACAACTATTATGTTCTCTATGCTGGTGATGATATTCCGCTTAGCTTAGATATCTTGACTGTCTATAGACGTTTGGGAGGACGGTGTTTGAGTCCTATGTCTTTGGTGCTCAATCCCTATCTAACAAAGCATCTTATCTACTATTTTCGTGTAGCCACCGGGAACAGCAGAGTCGCATACGCTCATGATTCCTCCAGATTCTACTGATATAGGTTCTAGTCCAGTGGATATGATGGATGTATCAGACCAGATTGTTTTGCCCGATGGGTTTTCCTCTTTTGAGAACATTAATCCCGTTCCCCCGATCATAGATGAGTGCCTTATCAAAAGTCAAGAAGTCATCAACTGCAGTGTCACTTCAGGTCCTTTAAATCAAATGTCAAGCTCTTCTACTGGTGAGTTCGATCATTTAATAAAAGCAGAAGCTATGATGACGTTTGCTCCTGAGTATGGAGCTGTTGAAGTACCTATGAGCAAGATTTCCTCTTTCAAAAGCCCATATCTTCCAAAATCTCATAAGGTGGAGAGTTCAAATTCAAGAACGAGTAACTATGTTTATGGACCCACACCACCTGCCACCGAATCTGATGGAGCAGCAGCCGATAAGAACTGGCTTGGATCAAAAGCATGCATTGGTAACAGTGATAGCAGAACTTTGTTTAAGTCGAGAGATTATTACACTCAAGCGGAGGGCAGAAAGGGCCAATATAACATGCTACCTGCTGTAATTAGTGACAACAGTAGTACAAAGGAGGGTGTTTCTCAGTTAAAATATTCAAACAGTGCAGATAAGACCGTACAGGGGAAAAAGTCTGACGGTATATCTGCTGTTGTTAGTACTTTATTATCTTCAAAGACCTTGTTGGCAACAGACGTTGGAAGCGTTATGTTCCAAGCTTTCATGTCTAGATTGCGGCACATAATCATTTCTTCGAAGCACAGTTCACCAGTTAGTCTGACAAGGCTTAGTGGAGGCTTATTCCTGAACCAGATGTCAAACGAGCCCAGTAGTCTGACAGGCAACATATCTGCAAGGAACGAGATATATAAGAAAGAAATACCTACAAGAATAGCTGGAGATTTCGACGGAGGAATGTTAGATAGCCACACTAGTGCACCAGTTGGTGTCTGGCGGACTGTTTCAGTCCCAAAAACAGCAAAAGCTGCTAGTTCGCCAAATATTGAAGCAGGCTCATCCTTGCCCCATAGTTCATTTAGCGAAGACAGCTTACTTTCTTATGGCCAAAGGCAGCCATTGCAGGAACTCCTAGATGGAATAGCGCTCCTTGTACAGCAAGGTACTTCTTTTGTTGATTTAGCTCTGGATTCAGATTGTGGAGATAGTCCTTATGGCTGGCTTGCGCTGGAAGAGTTATGGAGACGGGAACTTTCGTGTGGGCCCTCTGCTGGTCATGCAGGTTGTGGGGGAACTTTGGCTTCCTGTCATTCTCTGGACATTGCTGGTGTCAAGCTAGTTGACCCACTCTCTGCTGAGGTAAGCTTTCAAATTGGTGTAAGATGCACGGAAATGAGCGTAATCAATGTCTTTACGTTTTAATTTGTTAGTTATGGGCATTTTTTGGTCACAAGTTTATCGTATAAAGGTTTTAGCTTTCAAATTGTTTCTCTGTCCGACTGTGAGTTATTTATATGGTACAGAATTATATATTCTGGTAGTATAAACCTGATTATGAAGATTTCTTTTCTTTTCAGGTTTTTCCTTCGTCTGTCATTACTCTACTGCAATCTGACATCAAAACAGCTCTAAAAGATGCATTTGGTCAATCAGATGGGCCATTATCTGTCACAGATTGGTGCAAGGGCCGAAATCAATCAAAGGATGGGGGATCTATTTCTGAGGGATCTACTGCTGAATCAGTCCTGCGTGAAGGTAGCACATGAGTTTTGATTATTTATCTCGTTGAACTTTACTGTTTCTACTGTTGGTTGTCATTAATAGCTGATATAATGAATATGTGCCAATATCTCTGATGCTTTTTATTGCTAATAAATGTCTTGGCAAACTAGCAATGTCAATAGATGGTGGGAAAGGAGATGAGACTGCTCAGAGCCAAGATATATACAGTTCAGAATTGCTCCGACCGACACTTTTTGTTCTTCCATCACCTTCTATACTTGTCGGGTATTTATGTTTTTATTAGCATTCAGAGTTTGTTTTTTAAATAGAATTGGGCTTTGATCAAGATCCCCTTAGTATTCATAATTTCATTTTATTAGGATTGTCACATATAGTGCTGATTATTTTAAGCTCTCTAGCGTCCATCCTATGTGACAGGTACCAAGATGACTGGCTTAAGATATCAACTAACGCTTTGCCACATTGGGAAAAGGCCCCTTTCGAGCCATATGCTCTGCCGAAAAATGTACGTTTTCAAGGAAATCGTCTGAGAATGCCTTTGTGTTCTTCAGTTTAGGCCAATTGATAATCTTCTCCACTAAGTTGTTCTTTGTTACTTTTCTCAGATGAACTATACTGTTGTATGTCCCGATATAGATCCTTTAACCAGTGCTGCTGCTGATTTCTTCCAACAACTTGGAACTGGTGAGTCAACAAATATATCTATTGTGAAAGAGGTTATACTCAAATTTGACATGAACTGATTCTGCTAAACAACGTTGATAGAGGAACAAAAACTTAGGACGTTTTCTCATCATTATGTTCTGATGAACCTTTTGTTGCATAGTTTATGAGGCGTGCAGACTGGGAACCCATTTGCCACATATCCTGGGAAATCAAATGAAAACTGACGCTGGAAGTTTATCCTCATCTGGATTTGTTCTGCTTGATTGCCCTCAATCGATGAAGATTGAAAGCAATAACACATCGCTTCTGGGATCTCTCAGCGATTATTTTCTATCTTTGTCGAATGGGTGGAATGTGACTAGCTATCTGAAGTCTTTATCAAAAGCGCTGAAAGGTCTAAAGCTTGAATCTTGCCTTTACACAAACCAGAAAGAAGGATCAGCTAGTCCTTGCATCGTAAGTATGAGCTAAAAACTACAAATGTTAACTGGGATATGTAACTCTTTGCTCACTTCTACAAAGTGTAGCTGTTGATACTTATTGTCTTCCACTCTTCTTTCAGGTAGTGTACATAGTGTGTCCATTTCCCGACCCGTCAGCAGTTTTAAGGACGATCGTGCAATCATCTATTGCACTTGGATCAGGAATACAGCCAGATAAAGACAGGAGATCGTTACTTAACAGTCAGGTTGCAAGGGCGTTTAATAGTTCTGCTGCTGTAGACGAAGCATCCATATCTCATATTCCAGTGCTTTTGGGGTTTACTGTCCCTAAACTAGTTCTACAGGTGGTGTCTGTTGATTCTATTTTCCGGATAACAAGTCCAGGCTTTAACGAGCTTGTCATTCTCAAGGATACTGCATTTTCTGTATACAATAAGGCTCGTAAAATTTCACGAGGAATGCCTAATGATGCATTTCAATCGTCCTCTTTATCAAGCAAATCCTCTTCAGCCTTGACACCAATGAGCTCTATTTCAGGAATCTGGAAAGACACTGCTGGTTCTCGAATGACAGGTTCTACACATTCAAGAGATGGTAGCATGAGAACGAGTTGGGATAGCTGGCAAATAACAAGACCTGGAGGATTAAGCTGCGACCCAAACAGAAATGAAGATTTGTACCTTAATGATGAAAGTGTCTATTTGTTTGAACCACTTTTCATTCTTTCCGAGCCTGGTTCAGTGGAGCGTGGAGTTTCACCTACTTTTGGCGGCTTAGGTTCCGAGTCTTCAAAGCTAGTATCTGAGGATGGTGGCCGAGGTTCTGGATTTGGCGTCAATGCAATTGATGGATCAAGCTCACAGGGGGATGCATCCCAGGTTGAAGGAAAGACTATTCCAAGTTTACATTGCTGCTACGGTTGGACAGAGGACTGGCGATGGCTTGTAAGCATCTGGACAGATGCCAGGGGTGAACTGCTTGACACTCATATATTTCCCTTTGGTGGAATTAGCAGTAGACAGGATACGAAAGGGCTGCAATGTCTTTTTGTTCAAGTTCTGCAGCAGGGATGCCAAATACTACAGGCTTGTTCCTCCCCTGACAATGGATCTTCAAAACCCAGAGATTTTGTCATTACACGCATTGGCAATTTCTTTGAACTTGAATATCTAGGTAAATTTAGCTTCTTTTACCCTTACATCCGTTCTTAATCTAAAATTTTATTATTGCGTGCTTCATAACTATGCTATTTATTGTCTACTTGCAACTGATATAACAGAATGGCAAAAGGCAATATACTCAGGTGGAGGTCCCGACATCAAAAAGTGGCCTATTCAACTTCGACGCTCTGCACCTCCTGGCATATCCACCAATAGCAGTGTATCCTCCTTGCAACCGCAGGATATGAGTTTGATTCAAGAGAGAGCCTCGTCAACTAGCACAGTCTACAGCTCTCACTCAAAACCATCCACCTTTGTGAAAGGCAGTATGGGGCAATCTGCTGGAAGGAAGCAGATAATGGGCGGACAAACCATTTCTGGTACCCCAAGGGGTTTGTTTCAGTGGGTTCACAGCATCAGTTTTACTTCTATTTCACTTGATCATTCCCTGCATCTTGTTCTTCCGGCTGAGTTGGTATCTTCTGGTCAGTTTCTGATTTTTTTTCTATTGTTCTCAGTTGACTCATATATATGTCTCATCCTTGTAATCAATTTTAAATTTCCGTAAGGGAGCTACATATTGACTTGCATGGGTATTTGCGAAATTATGCAGGAGGTACTGGTATGAGTTCATCAAATTACATTGAAGGTTTCACTCCTGTCAAATCTCTTGGGTCAACGGCTTTCTCTTACATGATGATACCATCACCCAACATGCGCTTTCTTCACCCAAGTTCTCTTCAGCTTCCTACATGTTTAACTGCCGAATCACCCCCACTTGCTCACCTTCTTCATAGCAAAGGCTGTGCAATCCCTTTGTCTACCGGTTTTGTTGTTTCAAAAGCTGTGCCTTCCATGAGAAAAGACTCGAGAATAAACATGAAAGAAGAATGGCCATCAGTTCTCTCTGTAAGTCTCATTGACTACTATGGTGGTTATGACAACGCTCATGACAAAATCCTTCAAGGAATCATGAAGCAAGGTGGAGGGAGCCAAGAAACTAGAGATTATGAGGTTGAAAGCCATCTTATCCTTGAGTCGATTGCGGCAGAACTCCACGCTCTATCGTGGATGACTGTAAGTCCAGCATATCTGGATAGGCGGACGGCATTGCCTTTTCACTGTGATATGGTTCTAAGACTGAGACGTCTGCTTCATTTTGCGGATAAAGAACTCCAGACTACCAGATAAACCAGAACAGTGCAGGAGAGTACAGATGAAGACCGACCTTTCTGGGAACTTCATCCTGAACCTCCGGAGTAGTCTGTCATACTTGAGGCCCTTAGGTTTCTCGGGCTAGTTCAATACTGTGCTATACTTTATAAAAATAGGAAGAGATGGTGTAGATCTACTAGATGTAGTCCAGGTTTTCTATTTGGGGCTTATGAAATCTGTAAAAGAAAAAAATGAGCATTTGCGGCGTGCTCTACTTGTTCAGATTCATTTTGGGTGCATAGGCTAGCTTTCTTCGTACCCCCGTGTATTTGTAATTTAACTGTATTGATCATTTCTCTGTAAGTTTGGGACATTATGATTAATATTGCTTTCTCAGGGCAAAACTTATTCTCTTGTAGAACTCTGTCTACTTTTGAGTCTGTACATAGTGGTTTTCTCTTGATTTATCACATAACGAGTCCTGACTGTTGGATAGTTGTGCAGCTGAAGATTCTGAAAGTAGACAAGGTTCTCAAGACTCAAGTGTCTCTCTTCGTCTTCCTTGGGACCATCTTGCGGCTCTCTTTTGGTCAGCCTACGGATTGCAACTTCCTCGGGTATCTTATGTTTGGTAAGAGAATTCTTTACAGTCATTTAGTTGCTCTTGTTTCTTATGTTTGGTAAACTATTTATCTTTAGATTATACTAGAATAATCAGTGTCGGTCTTTAATTATTATCAGGACACAAATAAATAAACAGATGGAAAGATAGTAATTGGACAATAAAGGGGGCGGCCAGATACAAAGACGTTTGTTTTTTATTTCAAAGCAAAGGTCATCAGAACTTAAATGCTATGGTATGGTCCCATTCTTTCTTCTATGCATCACATGGCTTGAACAGATTCTTGTCTAAAACATCCCGCATACCCAATCTTACCCTGTAGTTTATTCTATTATTAACACTTAATTTCCAGGGAGACGGCTTCACATTTTACATATCATTTACTTTTGGAGTTGCCAGCAGTCCAATCATATTGTATGTTTGATAAACTTGATAGGTGTTTGTAGTCATATTTATGATTCAGACTAAGGTTTTTAACTCTTGATTATCTTCATTTGGTAATCTTTGTTTCTGTCTCCGAGCTACACATGTGTGGAATACTGCAAATGAGGTTTGTCTGGCTCATTCATTAGATATCATTTATTGTGGGGTCATTAAAGTTGTTCTTTAGCTTTCTTTCTGTGGTGAGTCACATGGAAACTCATGTTGTCTTAAGGCACCATGATAATGATGATGTTGTGTCGGGATCATAGTGCCCCACACATCCTCCCAAATACAGCTCATTACATAATTGATTCCACCAACTTTTAGACAATTCCAAACTACCCTCTTATTGATCTTTGTTTGAACCTAAATCAATGAATCTGATATTTTGTAACTTCCACTACCAAGTTATGTGTTACCTTTCATGTATTTGTGGACATATTGTAAGGTAATCGGATTCATAAACAGTCTGATGAATGATACATACAAGCACATAGAAACAAATGGTTACATTAAGAATAATACAACACTCTATACACAATAGAATCAAATCACACACAAGCTCATGAACAAAACAATGAAACTAATGGATAAAAAATGAAATGTTTGTTTTGGCTCAAAAGAGAAGACCAGATGCCAAAGCAACAACAGATGCAAACAATGCCGGTACGAACATGGCAGCATCAGAAGTTGGGCTTGGAGCTGGAGCTTCCACGGTGGCGGCCGTGGCTTGTCCTATGGCTGAGAAAGCCACCGCAATGACTATGAAAACAACTATCATCTTCATTGCCTCCATTACTTCTCTGTGATGTATGAAGAAAGATTTTGATTTTTGCGTGTGTGTGTGTTGTGATGATAATAGCTGTGGGGATGGTAATGTGTCTATTTATACAACAACTGAAGGGGACTTTCACAGCTGGCAAATTGGCTGTCTCTTAGCCCAAACCACATTCTTCTCTTTAGTCTCAACCACTGTCCTTTTTTTTTCTTTCCAACCTCACAATTATATTTTTTTAAATAGTTTTACTTCATTTATGTTTTGATAACATAATGAATTTATGTGTTAGTTCACATGAGTAGTTAAAAAAAAACAATAGCAACTTCTTATATGTTTCAATTACTTCTGCTTTTTTAAAAAAACAAAAATATTTAAACAAGTCCACTACAAAAACACGTTTACTAAATCATTTTTATCACAAAAAGTCTACTAGACCATTTGAAATTTATTCTTTTGTTAACAAATGCATTTTCAAATCAAATCATACTAACATAATTGCTGCAGAACTATCTTCATTTTATCAGAAAAAAACTATCTTCATTGAAACTATTTTATTTTCTAGAAGTACTTCTTTAAGAATCACTTTATAATGTTGGTTTCATTTCATTAAAGGGTCATTAGCCGTTTTAGTGTTTCCTTGAAATCAGTGAAGTTCTGTACCAAAGTTCACACCAAACTTTGAAAATGACCAACTACCCCATTTGCAGAAAAGGAACTAATTATTTTGTTAAACCGTTTAATTTTATTTGACATCCTTTGATCAATGCAATGTATATCAATAGCAAATTCTTGTATTTATATTAATCAAACTGACCAAAGAAGAAGATCACTCTAATATTAAAAATTCAATATGAGCTTTGTTTGGCATGTCCACGTAGTCAAATTTAATTAACCAATAGGATGGTAGCGTTTTTCCAACTCATCTGTTTCTCCTAGCGATTGGGCCTCGCAAAATTTTAACCCTGTAAGTGTTGACCGTTTGGGCCTCTCAAAATTTTAGCCCTGTAAGTGTTGATATTCGGTGGCCCGTGAAGCCCACTTCACTTTTCCTCTTCCCGATTGAGAACCCTAATTTCCCCTAAACGAACTCAGACGCTTTCTCTTCTCCTCTCCATTTCTCCGTTTCACAGCTTTAATCAATGGCATCGAATCAACTCCCCATTCCTTCACTCCCTTTGATTCGATTAATGATTTCCCTTCGCCTCCCCCCTCTGAGATTCTATATAAACCGTCTCTTGGTGTTAACTTCCCCATCATATCTTGCTTCGTTTTACAGCAAAAAATCCACAACCCTCTCGATCAATCCGTTGTCTCCTCCGGCCCTCTGAGCTTGACGAAATCAAAAGATGCCGCGTCTGTCTCTTCGAATCCGATCAAGGCAATTGAAATTGGTGCTTCTTCTGGCCTCAGCAGCGGCAGTACTGTAAACGGTGGTAGGGGAAACGCTTCTGCCTCTTCCGGCGGTAAAGGGAAGTCAATTGTTTCCGCCGACGTTGGTGAGGTGCTTACCTTCAAAGACGTGACCTTTGGACCACATGAAGGGCAGCTGAGGTTTCGGTTGATCCACTTTTGGGAGGCTTGGAACGCTCAGCCGAAGGTGCTTATGGGTCTCGAGATGCTCATGATCGATGAAGAGGTATACACCCAAATCTTTGAATCGTGATTAGCTTAGGAAATGTTTTCATCGCAAACATAGTTTAGCGTTAGTTCATACCATTATTTTTTGACAGTGATATATATGATTTGTGAAAAATATTTCTTTCATCGTATAACATATGTTTATTATACGATATCAGACATGACGATAAGATTAGCTTAGGAAATGTTTGAATCATGAATAGCTTAGGAAATGTTTTCATCGCAAGCATAGTTTAGCGTTAGTTCTTATCGTTATTTGTTTACAGTAATATATATGATTTGAGAAAAGTATTTCTTCTTCGTATAGTATATGTTTATTATACGATATCAGCCATGATGATAAGATTTTCCCGTCTGTGAACGTTTAGATCGATGCTACGAGAATATACTGATAGTTTATATTACTTTAAAACATAATTGATTGATTAGATTAGTTGTTATGTTGTTGTGAGCACCTATTATATAAACCGATATCTTCTGCTCCTGAAAAGTATATGAATTGGTTTAGTCTGATTTATATGATATCGTACTGAGATTTAATTCTGGTTTAACAACATAAATGTTTGGTTAGATTAGTTAATAGTTAGTTGTGAGCACATATGATAATAACTTTTTATCCTTTCTTTTGGGTTAAATATTTTAATTGTGTTTTCTAATTTCTAAATTGTTTTCTCATAAACACAGGGAAACGTTATCCAGGGTTTCATCCCCCATGGAAGGATTGTCACATATTTGCGTCACATGAATCCTGGTGCAACTTATAGCCTCAACAAGTTTTTCGGATCAAAGAGCAAGACTATCTATCGTGTAGCTGATTCCGAAGTCACTGTTAGCTTCTCCTGGAACTCTGTCCTCTCTATTCTGGAGGATAATCCGAATCGTTTTCCTGTGGACCGTTTCCGTCTTCAAGGGTGCAATGAGTTTGTAGCTGCTTGCGATATGCAAGGTGATCTTTATGGTAAGTTCCAACCATCATTACACCCATAACCGTTTCAATTGGATAATAGTTTAGTATAACTTAGATGTAAAGGTAACCAATGATCTGAATATTAGAGTGATGTTTAATATATATAAAATTTATGTTTTTTTCTTCTCTTACAGACTATATTGGGCACATCAAGATGTTGAATGGACAAGTTCCCAGTGAAGGTCTCCTACTTGATGAAGCGCATATAGCTGCATCCCGCTGGGTTGAACTTCATGTTCAAACACATGAG
>JABAYD010002295.1:0-14739 GCA_014822095.1 Diplotaxis tenuifolia
GATAAAAGAAACCGTGGGGTAGAATAAATAAAGAGTTATGGGCGTATTGGCCATATAGAAACGCCATCAGATAAACTAGTGATGAATAAAATCTTGTGAGAAAAATCGTGAGACAAAAGAACATTCAAGCATGGCTTGATGACACAAGGATACTCACAGAGATTAGGAAAAGTTTACAAAGAGATATACTCCAATGTGGCGGAGGCTACTAATTTGACAAAGTATGGTCATAGATTAAAGTATGTAAAAGTAGCATATGGTTCACTGGATATAAATAAAAGGTACCAAGAGAGATAAGAAAGATGAGAAAGAAATTCTCTTGATTGAAACAAAGTAGTCGTAGACTAAGTAAAGCTTAATAAAAAAAGTTCTATAAGAACAATTCAGATCAATCCATGTATGGATTCCTTGTGTTCAAAGATGGCTATATCAAAGGAGATAGGACGAAGCACATTTTGCCCAAGTCTTCTCTACTCATGAGCTCCAGAAGGCAGGCGAGGTCTAGGTGTTACAAGGGCGATCCAGTGAGAATTCAGCTGACCCATTCACCAAATCATTGCATACCTCGACGTTCCGAAGCTCATCCACCAGATAGGAATGCGTAGACTGAAATACCTTCAGTGATGCATTCATCAGGGGAGTTACATGTGTTGTACTCTTTTTTCTGTTTTGGCTTCCCTTTTTACCACATTGGGTTTTGAGTTTTCCAAAAGAGATTTTAATGAGGCAACATCCAAAGCATGTAACAATCCATGAACCAGATGTGTCAACCAGGGGAAGTGTTAGGAATTATCTATAGATTAACTTCATTATTACCTCTATGTCGTTGTTATCCTTATCATCATAGGATAGTGTTTATCATTTTTAATATGACAGTCTATTGAATTGTATAAATAAGAGATGACATAATGAGAATAAACACATCATTCCACAACAAAAACCATGTTTTCTTAGTTTTTGTTGACAATTGTAAGACACTTTTCTGTTTTCTTTTTTTCAGTTTTCTTTTTTTTAACAAAAAAAAGATTGTACTAATACATTAATATAGCAAAAAAATAAAATAAATCAAAGTGATGAAATAGTAAATATTTAAAATCATTAGAGTTGAATCAAAACAATTGATCTGACATCTAAAATCTAATAGAAAACTTATAATTATTTTTATTAAACTTTGGAGCTTTGTTTAGGTAAATTATTTAATAACATTTTATCTAATATTTTACCATTTAATTATAGAAAAATTAATTAAATTTGTCACTTATAAAGTTATAAGTACTATATATTTATTACAATATATGTAAAATTTTCAGTTATTAACTTTTATATTATTTGAATTACATAAGTTTATACATGTATCATAAGGTTAATATAGTTAGATTTAAACATAAAATTAATGCATATATAGTTAAACTGTACACATATAACTAGCATCTTTAGGTAACTATTAATGAATATATACATATAATATAGTTAGTTTACATTTTATTTTAAAAAATTAAGTTTACTCCTTTTACTTAAAGTTATATATATCCGAAATTCTACATATATTATATGTACAAGTTTATATGTATAAAGTATATAGTAATATAAAAAATTATGTCTACACATAGAATCAATTTGTTATTCTGAAATATATTTTATGGCATAAATATATGTATTATTAATTTTACGATCTATATGGATTTATGATAATTTTATTTTGTATTCACTTTTTCTTGTAAAAAACATTAAACAAGATTATATGTGGTTTGATGTTAATTATTTTCAAAATATTTTTAAAAAAGAAGAATATATTTTTATTAATTTTAAAAGTAACCAAAAACTAAAAACCAGAATCTAAAACAACCATTCAAGTTTTTTGTCAAAACTAAAACTACAGCAAAATCAAAAACCAAAAATCAAAAACTAAAATCTAAAAACCAAAAATCAGAAATTAAAGTCGAAAAACTAAGTAAACAATCATCACCTAGATCTGTGCTAGAGAGACTACTTTTATTTTGCTAATTATTAAACCCAAAATGATTTTTTTTTTGTCAATTATTAATTTTATGATTTATTATTAAGTTCAGTGTTGGCAACAAGATTCTGTTTTCTAACATCACTATAATAGGCTTTTGTAGATATTTCACTGTCCTAAAAGTCTAAACTACTACTACTACTATATTATTGTTTTATTTAACATTTATTACATTTTCTCCAAGTACTGTATAATTTCTTTTTGTTAAGATTTCAGCTACAAGAATTTCTAGTTAAATGATAATCAAGCTTTGTTTCTCAAGTAAATAATACAGTTTTTAGTTAATACTTATATATATATAAAACATTATTGTACCGAAATATTTCGAAACAAATTCTTCTTTATAATACATTTAATTAATACTACTTTGCAAAAAAATCTTTGCACCACAATTAAAAATTAGCTTTATTAACGTAAAATAGTATTGTATTTTTTTTTAAAAAAGCTGAACATTGGATTGAGGGAGCAGTGACTAATAGCGTTCTAATAACGTTTATATCCTCTGTTTTTGTTGGGAAAAACTCTCAACTACTCTTAATGAGGGCAAAAAATATTTTGCGGTGACTAATAGCGTTCTAATAACGTTAATACCCTCCGTCGTTGTTGGGGAAAATTCTCAGCTACTCTTAATATAGCAGAATTTATTTTAGCATATTCTTACTTATTCTGGCATACTCTTATCTATTATGATACTCTCAATTTGGATGGTTAATGTCAAAAATATCCTTTCTATACCTGACTGATAATTAATTCTAATTGACCAAGCAAATCATTCCAAATCGAGGGGAATCTGTACTTTTTTTTCTTCCCCTTCATTCGTTAAATCTTCTCCTTCTCTTCCTCGCTATCATCGCATTGAGATGATTTGGAATTCAGCAAACTCGGACCTGTTTTGTTGCTTGGATGCTATATCACTGAGCTATTGATTTTGCTTTACAGTGTATGTATCTTAAATTGTTGTTAAACTCAATCAGTTTAGATCCACCATACACGATCGATTTACAGGGATTCTGATTTACAAGATTCGTACTTGTAATTGGACTAGACTAATCAAGGATCAGAAAGTGTATATGGCCTATCTATTAGGGAATTGGATAATCAACAAACTGCATTCATAAGAAAAGATACGTTGGGAATCGAAGGTGACAACTATTGAGTCAAATTGAAGAGGAGAAAACAACTAGAACTGTGTATAACTTAAAGGTATAACTTAGTACAACTTAAAGTATAACTTAGATAACTTAGTATAATTTAAGGTATAACTTTATGGTTTTTTTTTTTTGTATTGCAGATGTGCCTTTCTTCAACAAACATACACTTTGATTATAATGGACACTATTTTAAGTCTGGAGATGATTATGAATGGATTCCATCAGATTCTCGTTTGTATGCTATATCCTTTAGGGCATCATCATTGGAGGAGATCACTTATTCGTTGTTGAATGAGAGGATATGCAAGAAGATGGGAATATATCCGTTTACAAAGAGGCTGAATTTAGGTTACATTCCATTGGTAGTGGAACCTAAGAGTCAATCATATATTTTGGATGATCAAGATGTGTTTGTTTATCTAACATCGGTGGATAAAGAGCAAAGAATAAGTATTTTGCATGTAGATTGTGGACCCAATTTCTACTATAGTTTAAGATGGGCCAAGGCCTAGATAAGTCATTGAATCAGTTGGCCCATTCCAAGCTCGCTGATGTCAAACCAACAACCCGGAGATCGAGGAAGACGCGGAGGAAAATCAGGAACGGACCAGCTATAAAAAAGAGGAAGAATAGAGAGAGGAAGGCACGGCGAAAACCCTAGAGTGTCCACCTATAAACAGATCGACCTCATCTGCCTCTCATATTTGGCCTTTAGTTCGATCTCATTGTTGTTTCACTTCGATCTTAACCTTACTCTTTGTAATCGATTTTGTGTTAATAAAGTCCATTTTTGTCAACAATTTACGAAACTAATTATATTCTCCATCATTTTATTGGCATGTAACCTTGGTTTAGCACGCTTGAAAGTTTTGTGGGTTTAATGGGAGCACAGAACGTTGGAGCCAGCATATCTCCTCTTCATTCTGAGGAGTAGGCACTGATTTGAGCAATAGAGAGTATGAGTAATTTGCGTTAATACCATGTTACTTTTGCAACAGATTATTCTCAGTTGGTGAAGATGGTTTTGGAACCAAAAGAGTGGTCAGTCTTTGCAAATTATATGGAAGATATCAAGATGCTCAAAGGGAGTTTTCAGAGCTCGACAATTATCTATGTACCAAGAACACTGAACTCCAAGTCGGACAGTCTAGCATGCAGTGCCAGGAAACAATCGTCTCTCGTTGATCACATGGATACAGAACTACCGGTTTGGTTCGCAGAGTCAATATGAGTCTGTTTTTTTTATATCAAAAAAAAAATCTAAGTTCATGATGCATGCTGCTCAACAGGAGTACTTAGGAAGGATGGGTTCTTTTGTTTCACAGATCTGAGGAACATTAAATTTCTGGTGGAATGAGGTTGTGAATATTGTCCCGATGATCCCACCAAACACATAATTGTTAATGTTAATGTAAGCGTTAATTATAGAACAGTCCATGATTAGTGGGGTTCAAGTCATGGTTTCGTTGCGAAGAGCTGCAACGGTCAAGTTCAAAAAAGAGATGAATGTGTTGAACTGAATCTTAATCAATTAAGATCAATCTGTAGGAATCTCTACTCCAGATAGTGAGAATAGGTTCTTAGACTTGTTTTAATGAGAATACATCGATTTGAGAACAACTTGAATCAGTGCTGTACATAGAGTATACACTCACTCACATTTTTTGTTCTCTCATCACTCCATTTCAGAATCTCCATAACTAACTTGAGAGATGAATAAGTCACTCTTGCTCGAAGAAGCATACATCTTTTCCCAGTCAATGAAGAGTAAACCCCTTCAACTTAACTGGCATGTAATGGAACGCTAGCTGACCCAAAGTGGGGTAATCACTGTTGAAACTTGACACGGTGACGACTGACCCAGTGATTATAGGTCCTGGAACTCAAAGGACTTTAGATGTGTTACATCCCTTCCCCATATGGAAACTTTTTGAAATCTGAGAATGATAGATTCTTATCACATAGGGTTTTTAATATGCTACCAAATAAGATAAAAAGAGAGTGGAACCAAAACTATAATTGGGAAAATACTTATACCTTGGAGAAAGATTAAACTTGGGAAGCCGGCCTCACGATGGAACTATAGAGGGTCTCTCAGACATTTTAGAGTTCCAACTGCGATGATGAACCTTCAAATTAGCATTTGTGTTATGTGCTTCTAGTTTGAGAACAACCAAAAATCTTACAATTTATAATATGATTTCAAAACAAACATAGTCAAAACCCAATCATTTCTCTCGAAATACCTTTTTCCAAATATTGGTTCGTTACTCGGTTTTCTTTCATGTCAGTTTACTTCAGAAATATGGACACTTTCGGGGCTTTAATATGAAAGTCTTGCAAATATCATACAAGGAGTTTCACCAACCCATTAATACTGTCATTGCGAAAATGAATTGACAAATGATGGAGGACACTCAAATAAAATGAAAATATTGGGAAAGATGACATACCAATGTTCCTTTATACATACCCATGTTCACATGACTCAATGGCAGTTTAAGCAAATGGATGTGAACCAAACACAAATGAGAGAAACTGAGAATATATGAATTTTATTTTAAAATGGCAACTGAACCCATATATTTAAATACATACCTGAGAAAAGATTTCTTTCTTTGGGACACCAAAGAGCACAGTGTAGTACTTATAAAACAGTGTAGTACTTATAAAATAGAGAAGTATATTTGATGAGTCTGAGCTGTAGCGTAAGGTTTAATGATAATAACACTCATTGAAAAAGTTCAGTTATTACCTCGCTTTTGGGGTAAACCAAAGTAATTCAGTAAAAGCCTGCAAAGCATCAACACTTGGACACATGATCAAAACTTCACAATGTTAAATGATTCATATGGAAAATGGTTTCAAATAATATAAGCCTGGGTCAGTTAGAGCATAATCTAACCACATTCTTGAATCAATTATCTATCTATAATAATAAAATTCACATATCTGTCCACTTAAGCCATCCAACTCAGCAAAAGAGGGTGGGGGCTTTCATGCCACGTGTCGCATTGCCAAATCAACCGCGTCTGAATTGCCAAATCAACAGCGTAAGAATTCATTTGTGTATTGCCGGTTATCTTAATCCTCTATTTAGATTGAGCTATTTACACAGCTTCTGATTAGGCCTTTTAAAACATTAAACATTAAGACAAGTCCACTTGAATTTTAGGTTTCTTTCTTCATCTTCACTCTATCCACCTTCGTAGACCCCGACGAAAATCCCAGAAACTAAATCATTTTTTCCGATCTCTGTAACGTCTCAACCTTCCATTAATCTATGATTAAAAGCATTCAATCGACTTCTTCGCATCTCACAGTAACCGTCTAAAACTTTAAGTATTAATATCCAACCTTCCCAAGATGGACAGCACAACTCAAACAAGATCCAAAAACATAATTTGTTTTTGCAAATGATTACGAAGATGGCGACTTCATACGCCCTCCTTGCTGGTCGCTGCTGTAACTCATGAGTGTTGACATCAACAAAGGCTAGGAACTCATGAGTGTTGACATGTAAGAACATTTGTTTCTTAACTTAGTCGGTCGATCCTTAACTTGCTCATTTGCTCCGATTGGTTTTTCATTTTCAGGTTACAAGTTGCAACTTGCAAGCATGAATATCACCATCAATGCATCATTGAATGGTTCTCACATTCTATCTTAGAGTTGAATATTTATCAGTGAATGATTTGTAATTTGGTTTACACAAGTCACAGAGAAGCAAAGAGTGTCATGTTTGCTGGAAACTGTTTGTCCTCAAATATCCTGCTAGAACCATTTACCTGCTTGCTTCATCACGTTCCCTTTGTCAAACTCTAATACCTGTAAAAAAAATCTTCGGATTAGATGCTAAAAGACTCTGACTTTAACAGCGCAATCAATCAGGTGAACCAATAAATAAAATATATTCCTTTTCGAATCTGAGTTTTACCATGTTTAGTCTTTTGAATTTTGTATATACAGTTTGTGCAAGTAGTCCTAAGACATGAACTGGACATGGTGGAGAAAGAAAAGTAATAATTCATCTCCAACTTCGCCAGAGTCGGTATCTTTCATTCAGTTTTTTTTTGAATACATATAAATTTTTAATAACTTTTGAAGCTGTCTCTAATACATTTGTTTAGGTTATGTAAGTTGTAACTAAAGCTTCTATATCAAATAAATGCGGGAGGATTACGAGGACATTATTGTTGGAGGAATGTTGCAGCTCAAACAGTACACGAGTTCTTAAGGTTCAAAATCGGTAATGGTCAAACAGCTTCCTTCTGGTACGATTACTGGACTGAGTTAGGACCTATTGGGGGATCTCTTGGGTCCTGCGGGATGCTCTAACTGTTCTTCGTTGCACCTTTCAGCTAAGGATGCTCATTCTCAGTTTGTTTTCCATTTTCTTTGTTGTCAATGTTGCTCTGTTTCATCAGACTTGTTTGTTTTTCAGCTTCTTTTTTTCTAATAAATTACTTGCAATAAGCTGTAAAATTTTGAAAATTGGTATGAATCTTTTAACATATTCTCAACAAAAACACAGCGTTAATCTATAGTAAAATGAGAGTTGATCTTGACTCCGTTTGACTCAGAATGAATCCTCGTAACGTGTCTACTCGCCATGGTAGCAGAATCATGTCATTGACTTAGATTCCTATTACTTACTGTACTGAGCTGAGTAGATACGGTGGTGAAATTAAAGGAAATTGCCGTGAAAGGTGGTGCGTCATCCCACCGAGTCGTCTTGGGAATTATATAAACATGGGAAAATATGATATGTATTGGTGTTGACTCTTCTCTCCTCCCAGTTCACTTAAATTGTACTATTTTTAATTATTGAAATTTTAATATTGATTCTAACCATCTTTTGTTCTAGCGCATTAAAGTAATAGACATTATTCTGTGCACAAAAAAAAAGTAACGAATATTATTCTAATCTTTTTTTTTTAGAAATAGAGATAAAACAATAAAACAAACAAGCATATATGAATCTATCATCTCGATTTATTTATAAACATTATTAGGCAATAAAATTATTTTTCATTATTATAATTGACTATAAAATTAAATAAAATTTGGTCATTTTATGTTGATTAATACGTTAAGTATTTATCATTTCAGTTATTATAAATTATTGCCTTGACTTATATTTCAGTTAAAATACTATCTTAACAAAATGACATTACTTACAATTAAAAGAAAATTTAAAACATGATAAAATCTTCATAAGAGTTATACCTTAAGTTTTTGAAATTAATTAACTTATATATTACTCTCATAGTATAAATGATATTATTTTGATTTAAAATAAAATAAAATTTCTACCGTATAGATATGAATTTACATCAATACCATTTCTAGGCCCAATTAGTCTACTTGAACAAATAATAAAATTTAAAATTCAAATATTTCTAAAACTATTTGGCATAAGTATTCACGGGTATGTATTTTACCAATTCGATGTCACTACATTTCTTCTACATAACCATCATAAAACTTCAAAAAAATGAATTCAAATCATTCATTATCAAGCAATGAAAAACTCTCTAAAATCCAAGAAAATATCATCGCATGTACTGGTCAATTGTCAACAAACATACAACGTTTGTAATGTTATCATCAACGATTTCAGCCAACACCGCTCAAGATAACCGGATATAATCAACATCAACATTTTGAAACTATTCACTAGCATAGCTAACCAGATACAAAAACCTAATGACGAGATGTCTTTCCGTCGATAACGCCAAAGCTTGCTATGACAAAAGCATATAAAATTAATTTCCATTAAAATAACTGTGACTTAAGAGCCCATCATCTTCTATTAGCAGCAGAAGTTTTGTATCTCTATCATTTACATGTATGGCACAATCATGCTATGCAGAGGAGTGGCCTATATAGGATAAACTTGAATGAAAATAAATCAAAAAACGAGAAATTAATAATACAGTAGAACCTCTATAAATTAATAATCGATAAATTAATATACACTAAATATCTCTATAAATTAATATAATTTCATAGTCTTAAATTGATTTTTTGGTTCAATTAGTACATCTATAAATTAATATTTCTCTAAATAAATAAAAAAGAAAATTTTGGTGTAGTCCTAATATTATTAATTTATAAAGGTTTCACTCTAGAAACAAATTGAAACAACTTTGCCCGTCGTGCATATGAAACAGCTCTCATGCTATATTATAACTCTCATGACAACAATAACATGTAGTCCAACAACATAAAGAATAAATGCAAGTTTTTTTGTTTATAAAAAAATGCTAAGATTTCTGAATTTCATATAATCCCCCCTCCCTCAAGTTCTTATATTTGATGGAGGGTTTTCAGCCAAATCAATTTAACAAATAAAAAATTTACTAAGTCTACCTCAAAAAATACATACAATGCCTGCAGTAGTAATAAAAAAAAATTCTTACAAACAAATATGTAATCCAAGTGACTGAAAACAAGTATTCATCAGTGTCTTTACCACTTTCCCTGTAACAATTTTACTTTATTCTTTTATTGAATCCATTAGTTACGATCACTTATAATATTCCATTTGAACTTAGTAACTTCAAAAATAAATAATACACTGTACTCGCTAACCACTATTAAATAGGTTAGAAAAATATCATTTTATTTCAACATATTTTCATATTTTAAAACATATTTCATTTATTAAAACCATAAAATGAATTAAATTTTCTCTTAAACATACAAACCCGGCGCGTAGAGCCGGAATACCACTAGTAATAACTATATTTTCATTCTGCACTAGTTGATAACAATTTAAAACAAACCGATTTTTTTTTTCAAATTAAAACCTGCAAAATAACTGAGAATGCTCACTTGGCGGGCGATATACATCTTGTCGGAGACCCAGCGAAACACCAAATAATGATAAAACAAAAATAAATCACATATAATCATAGCTTTACCTTATGAACAAAGAAGAAGATGCTTGTGGCCAAGTTTGCAAAAAAAAAAAACTAAGCAACTAAATGTTACATGTACAAAAAAAAATGTTGTGAGTAGAATTAATTGATCAAGATCAGATTGTATTAAAAAGTATTTTATCATTAGACAGAGGGTAAGAGTCCTGAGTATTATGGTGCCTAAAGCGCAACCATAAAATGATGCCCCCTAACAATTTATTATTTAAAAAATAAAGAAAAATTCAAAATTAATTTTCACAATAGTGAAAGTTTAGAAAAAATACAGTTTAATTCTTAAACTTTTTCCTAGATTGAACAGGTTACTTTCTCTTGGATATACATGATCATTGTCTTGTGTTTGTTTTCTTAAAATTGTTAGTAAATTTTATTGAATCTTTCATTGTGAAAGCATGAGAGAGTCCGAGAGAAAATATTTTAACACAACAATAATTTCATGTTTCTTCTTTATTTTTAAGACACAGTCAAATAAAAAAACTGTATGAGTGAAAAAGAAGATAATTAGTATAGAAGGAGAGGAACACACTTGAGTAAGACAGTACATTGGTGAAGATCCACCATGCAAGAAGAGAATTCAGTGGAAATTATTACAACTCTAACAGAAGATAAAAAAAGTGAAAACGAGGAAAGAATCATATGTAGTACATGGATGCTATGTAAAAATGGAAATTAGATTTCGTATATGATTTGTTTTATTTTATATGGTTGTACCATTTAATATAATATATTAAAATGGAAACTGAGATTTTAAATAAGGAAACGAAATCTGTCAGATTTTTCAGTTCTTCCAAAATAAAAATAAAAAACTAAACTGAAGATTCGAACATGCGTCGTTGCATTTGTACAAAAAGTACCTCGAGCCACTAGACCTACGAGTGTTACCCGAACTCATTTGGTGCCCCAAAATTATATACAAAATTTGGCTCCTAAAGCCTCAACTTTATGGGCTTTAGCCCAGGGCCGGCCCTGGTCTTATCGGGTCCGGATCGATTCAGGTCTATGTTGTAATACATGTAAAATACCTATAATGTTTGGGTCCACATTGGATCTGGGTCAGGTTCGAGTATTTAGAATATGAAAAATACATGACATACTCAAACTCATTCAAATTAAGTCAATATTTGTTATATATATCTAAATCTTTACAAAATAACTTGAATTAAACTACTAATAATTAACATAAAATATTTTTAAACTCTAAATTTTACATTTTAAAACTTTATATTACTTAAAAATATTAAAAATAATAATAAATATTGTTAACAAAATATATATCAACTAAATCATAAAATAATATATATAACAGAATAAAAATCATAGTTTTAGATATACTTGTTTTTGAGTCGGGTATAAATTGATTCTTATCGGTTCGGGTCTATTCGGGTCGGTTATCTTTGGGTTCGGATCTATTCGAGTCTATTCTTTTCGAGTCCGAGTCTATTCGGGTAAAAAAAATTTAGACCCAAAATGATGAACCTCTCTCAAGAAACACACTCTGAAATCGGTAATGTATAATCCTTGCTTCTAAGAATGCTGTAAAGCTTCAAAGACAAGGGATGTAGAGCGAATGGTGACACAAGAGGGGCGGGAAGTCTTTTGATACTACCAGACTTCAGTTGTTGCTTGATATGACGCACAAGTCCAATAAAAGGAGGGTTTCTAAACGTTGCTTGATATGACACACAAGTCCAACAAAATAGAGGTTGGGTAGATCGAAGGGTCACACAACAGATGCAAAAGGCTACTGATATTCCCGACTCAATGTTCTAGGATATGACGTACCTAGAAGAGAATGAGGATGATTTCCTGGATAAGACGCACCAGGACGAATCGGTTTGATCAATGGATATTACACACCATTGAAAGAAAAGTGAGAATCACTCTCAAGGTTAGAAAAATACTCACACAAAGCTCATTTTATTTCATGATCAATGGAGCCTTTATATAATAGGCAAAGGCATACAAAGGATTGACATACAAAAGGACTAGTCAAACATAAAAACTAACAAACTATTAAACATAGAAGACTTGACCAAAAATGATGACTTGACTGAAGTGGGAAGGTTAGGAACGAATGACTCTTCGGCTGGACAAGTCCTTTCGCATGGTCGACGGTCGTCTAATTGCCGTCAGATTGATATATTATTCGACCATAGCTTAAATTTTCTTATTGGACCTTATTTCTTTTATTGACTATCTTTGATGCTTCCCATGGCACATGATACTCCCTCACTTAAAAAAAAAGATTTGTCCTCAAATCTTGTTCTTCGAAAAAAGAAAAACTCAAAAATAAATTTTATAAATGATGAAGCATAATTGTAGAACAAAAATACCAAAACTCTTTGAAGATTTACAGTTTCTTAGCAGCAAATGAATACCGCTTTCAGAGTGGCTCTAATACCACTTGGTATCAGAAGTGAATACCGCTTTCAGAGTGGCTTTGATAACACTTGATACGCTCTGAAATGAAGGATCACTTTTGTTGGGTGTTGGATATGAACCGAGAAGGCAAATGGCACTTCTAGAACTGAAATGGATTGAACGGATCGTCAAGAGATGCGGAAAGGCTCTTGATATACCCACGATCTAAGGCTAACCACCAAAGAAAGAATGAATGTGTTGGCTAACCACCAAACAACACACAAAGATGAATTGGCTGACCACCAAATCAACAAGCCGGTTCACACCAATGAACTAGCTAAAGAACTCTCTCTCTCTCTCAGAGAAACAAAAATAAACTCAAAAACATAGACTGATTTTATTCATATAAGAGTTTGCATATTTATACTAATTGTGGTTAAAAGAAATGAAGAATTTTTGTAGAAAACTAGAAACTTAGAAAACACAAACACAGAATAAGACTTTTGACTAGAAATAAGTTTGTTGTTGAATGCCCCTTGATATAACCACAACTTTGACTCATTTTGTTGATATTTCTTGATGCAAATGGGCAGAAGACCATCACCAATGGCCTGGTCGAATTTGGAGTAAAACAACTCAAATTGAATTTGTTATGAATTTTTCCGTGAGGTGAAAAAGGCTCATTTCACCCAACAACTAAACCAGCTCCATCTTCAGTGTCACTTAGATCATTCAGCTCCAAGCTAGTGTACTTAACTCACTCAGCTCATCTAGCTCAAATATGTTAGTGTCACTTTGATTCAGCTCGACTAGCTCACCTAAATAAGTGTCACTTCGTCCAACTCGTCCAAAATTAGCTTCTTGCTCGACAATGGTTGCTTCATCTGATGGAGAAACCTTAGTTGGGTCGACTTCTGCACCATCCTGGCCTGGGTCTACGATCCAGGGCGCATCACCCCGCCTCCTGATCCCTATGAAATTTGGCATGGGAGGGAAGGTCGTTCGTAGGTGCATCCTTCGGCGAGGCAGGAGAGCCACCTTCGGGAGGATTCTCGGCTACTTCATCCTCCACCGTCAAGTTCTCGGCGAACGAGTCAGCGTACAACGGAAAGTCAAGGTCAACGTTACCCATTTGTGGATATCGGCGAGCAAGCAAGACTTAGAGAGAGAAAGAAGATTATGAGAGCATCTAGAGAGAGAAATAAAGAAGAGTATGAGAGCATCTAGAGAGAGAAATGCAACAAGTTGCAAAAGTTGAAGCGAATAAAAATTGAAGACGCGAAGGAGCTATTTATACATACATGGGCACGAAAATCGAGGAGCCATCATTGTAACGATGACCCTTCGTCCCTGATATACCATGATTTTGATCCACTTTTGGTCATGGTATCTATATGATTTTACTATAAACATCTATGTTTTGGAGTCTATTATATATGTTTCAGGTTCAGAAGCATTTTGGAGTAAAGTGATGATTTAGGTGCCCTCTTCGAATTAAAGGAGAGTTTTCCCTAGATGACTATTAAGATCAAGACAACAAGGTCGATATTCAGAGACACATATCGATCGATACACATCATGTGTAATCGATCGATGACCCTTCCTTAGAAGATGACGAATCAAGATACTTCATCGGTCGATATACACCTAGTACCATCGGGCGATATGAAGCGTGAAGTAGTTGGACTTAGCCGACTTGAAGCCCAAGCTCTCTCATTATTACAAGATTGCCCCTGACGAGTTTTTAACCTAATAGAACTAATATTTATAGCTTTGCCTCCTTGTCTTGGCAAAGTGTGCTTTTACATTACATGCATTCTTTTACTACTTAGTGTTTTCATTGTTCTTTACTACTTTGTTACTTTGTTTGCATCAAATTGAAAACATCGTTCTTTACTACTTTGTTACATTGTATTGATACTCTCCATTCTTTCGAAAAAAATCGTCATCTAGGATGACATTAACGTGGTGGTGAGCAACGTCTTATTTCTTCAGAGTTTCTTCTGTCTGAACCACTTCAGTCTCCAACTTCTTCATCTAGGTATTCAAAGTATCAAACCTTGTCACTTCTGTCTGAAAACAAAGAAGTAACAAATGGATGCAAACAATGTTTTCAGTCTCCATCCTAGATGAACGATTTTTTTCTTTACTACTTTGTTACTTCTTTTATTACTTAGTGTTTTCATTGTTCTTTACAACATTAATGCCATCCTACCCAAGATGATGGCATACCAACTAGGTCTGAAGATAGAGCCTACTGAAAAAT
>JABAYD010002299.1:0-11062 GCA_014822095.1 Diplotaxis tenuifolia
AACAGAGGGCTACCACCTCCGAGCAGTGGTTCATGGACAAATTAGTTGCAAAGGATGGATTTTTATCTCTACTTGAGCTGGGTCTTGAAGGAGATTACAAAAGTGATGGTGAATAAAAATCTGAATTAAAAAAAATGGTAGAATGGTCTGAACGAAATCAAAATAATCACAGAAAAAATAGGAATTAATTAGAAAGAGAGAGAGGACGTGAGTACTAGAACTCAAAGAACGATACAAACTTTACACTTTTTCAGATCTGTTTTCAAATCCGAGAGAGAACATGAGGAGCAAACATGAGAGGAGATTAAATAGCATGGGGGCTTTGCAGAGGAGATTGACCCATGACCTCAAGAGGAGGTGCGCAGAAAGAAGAAGACATGGTTCATTGACGAGTTTTAATCTCAGCACCATCATTGTTTTAGAGCAGAGATGGGTTGTTGATTGCGGTGAGGATGTCTCAATTATGGAGGTGGGACTGGACGGTCTCTACGTTTAAGTTATGGTTGAGAGAAGACAAGGAAGAAGAGAAAAAAAAATAGTAAAACAATGGTAACGTTAATTATTGTTGCCTTTAAACTTAGGGGTAACATCGGATTTCTATATTAAGTACAGTGTTAAAAACTCTCTTTTCCATATAGCTAAATATCTTTTGTTTCATGGTCATACACTGCAATTACTCAAAGAAGAATATTAATGGATATAAGATGAAATAGATAAGAACGAAAATAATCGATTATTTATGTGTTTAATTTTGACAACAATTGAGAAGAATTTTTCTTTGTTTACTATTATGATAAAAATAGAAAAACATTGGAAATTCTGAAATAAATAGTGTTACATAAAATTATTCTTATTGATGGAATAAATGTATAATTTTTAAAATTATTTGAAAGTATCACGGCTAGAGTTCAGAGTGTGATTTTAGGGTTTTGGATGGAGAAGAACAAGATGCGTTAATGGAAGAGATCGGAGAGAAGGGGAGACCACCAGGAGAACCTCCCGATAGCGTTGGCTCTTGGGTGAAGAAAGTGATAGGGAGTAACGAAGGAGGGATGCCGGTTCCAGAGGAAGTCGTGGATAAGGAGTTTGTGGAGTCGAGACTGAGCTTAAAGTTACCGAATGGGGAGGATGGAGAACCAGTAATAACGATAGGGGAAGAAGTGTTGGCGGCGATGAATAGCTTGTGGAAAAAGTGTATGATCGTGAAGGTGTTGGGGAGGAATGTTCCAATATTAAGTCTGAACCGTAAGTTAAGGGAGCTGTAGAAACCTAAAGGGTAGATGTTTGTCATGGACCTTCCCAGAAGTTTTTTTATGGTACGATTTGAATTGGAAGAAGAGTATATGGAGGCTTTATTAGGGGGTCCATGGAGGGCTTTTGGTAGCTACCTTATGGTGCAAGCATGGTCACCCGAGTTTGATCCTTTGAGAGATGAGATAATAACGACGCCGGTTTGGGTTCGTCTATCCCACATCCCAGTGAATTTTTACCATAAGACGATACTGATGGGAATAGCTAAGGGGTTAGAAAAACCGATAAAAGTTGACTTGACGACTTTGAAGTTTGAAAGAGCTAGATATGCGAGAATTTGTGTGGAGGTGAATCTCAATAAACCATTAAAGGGGACAGTCATGGTTAATGGAGAGAGATATTTCGTTTCACGCATGTGGTATGTATGGACATTTGGTTCATGCATGTCCACGTAACATTATGGAAAGAGCTCCCGCTCCATTGCCAGTTCCAGTGACCAAAACACATGTAAGCCAAGAATCCACCGGAACGGAAGAGGGATTCACACAAGTGCGTCATGCGAGGAGGAAGCCTGAGCAACAGAGGAATATTGGAGGTTCATTGGGAGGGGATGATAGAAGTGGTACGGTGGGGAGTAAGACACGAGAAGTAAGAAAAGAGAGGGTGCTGGAAGAAATAAGAGTTTCAAATAGGTTTGGAGGATTGGCCAAGGAGGAGGAAATGGAGGAGGTTGTGGATGTTGCTGTTAGAGAAGAAGGGAATAAACAGAATGAAAATTCTTTTAATTCAAGAACTGGGAGCTTGAGGAAAGGGAATGGGAAGATGATGATGTTTTCTGCGACTGAAAACAAAGGAGACCAAATTGCTATTCAAATGGGCCCGAAAGGAAGAAAGGGAAGTAACTGGAAAAACCCAAACCCTCCAAAGCCCAAACCTAAATTTGTTTGGCCTTCACGTGGAATGGTTTTCGGGTTAACGAGAGGGGAAAGTGAGTTGTCTGTTAGCGGAAAGAGATTGCGAGTTGAGAAAGAGAGTGTTGGTCGGCCAGGGGGTGTGTTCGCCGGAGATGGGAATCAAGACGGAGCTGAGAGAGATCCTGATCGTGGCGAGAAACAAAGGGGATCACAGATGCAAGTTGATCGAATGGAAGGTCTGCATCTTAGTGAGTTTGAAGTTAGTGTGGATCAAGCGGGAGAGAGCTCGACGGTTGTGGAGGCATAACGATTTGCCCCGGTTATTCTCATTGTTGATAACAAAGTATTGATGAAGTGCATTTTTTGGAATTTCCGGGGGGGGGGGGGGCAAATAAACCTCAATTCCGTAGATCAATAAGATATTTGGTGAAGAAGTTCAATACGGATATACTTGTTGTATTTGAGACTCACGCTGGTTGAGAGGCTGCTAGTAGAATTTTTCGGGGGTTGGGATTTGAGAACTCGTTTAGGGTGGATGCAATTGGTCAAAGTGGTGGTCTATAGATGCTGTGGAGGTCAGAAATAGGAGCGCTTGAGGTGGTTAAGTCCTCGGAGAAATTTATTCATGCTCGTGTAGGACAGGGGACAGAGGTGATAAAATTAATTTTAGTGTATGCAGCTCCCACGCCAAGTCGTCAAAGTGGGTTATGGACATCACTGGGTGAGGTGATCGGAAATAGTGTTGGACCGGTGTTTTTTGGAGGGGATTTCAACACTATTGTGAGATTGGATGAAAGAAGTGGTGGGAATGGAAGGCTGTCGGAAGATTCTTTAACCTTCGGAGATTGGATTAATGAGATGTCGCTTATTGATATGGGATTTAGTGGGAATCAGTTTACATGGAAGAGAGGAAAAACAAAGAACACATTTGTAGCTAATAGACTGGATAGAGTTTTATGTTGTGCCCAGTCTAGGCTTAAGTGGCAGGAGACAAGAGTTTCACACTTACCGTTCTTAGCCTCAGACCATGCTCCATTGTATTTACAGCTAGTACCAGAGGGTCGTGGGAATGCTTGTAGACGCCCTTTCCGTTTTGAGGCAGCATGGTTACAACATAGTGAGTTTAAAGAGCTGTTAGCGGCGTCATGGGCTCGGGATATAGATACCAAGGAAGCCTTAAAACGTTTGGAAGTGAAACTTAAACAGTGGAATAAGGAAGTATTTGGGAATGTGCAAAAGAAGAAAGAGTTGCTGGTTATGGAAATTAAAAAAGTACAAGAGTAGATTGATCAAGACCAGTCGGATGAGCTATTGGTGAAAGAGGGTGAACTACTTAGAGACTTCGAAATTGTTCTGGAACAGGAAGAGCTCTTTTGGTTCCAGAAATCAAGCGAAAAGTGGATTGTACATGGGGACAGAAACACTAAGTTCTTTCACATGTCAACAATAATTCGAAGGAGGAGGAACAAAGTTGATATGTTGAAGAATGATGACAATAAATGGATCTCGGATGCTCAAGAACTTGAGAAGCTAGCGGTTGAATTTTTCAACAGACTGTATTCATTGGAGGATGTTGATACTGATGTGCAAAGCTTACCTAGGAGGGGTTTCGTGCGACTAACCAATCAAGAGTATAACGCCTTAAATATGAATTTCTCAGCAGAGGAGGTGGAGATGGCTGTGAGAGCTATGGGAAGCTTTAAGGCGCCAGGACCAGACGGGTTCCAATCAGTTTTTTACCAACGGTGTTGGGATAGGTGCCTCGGTGGTAAGGTTCATGCTCTTATTTTTGGAAACCGGTAAGTTACCAGAAGGAACAAATGATGCACTTGTTGTCTTGATACCGAAGGTGCTAAAGCCGGAAAATATTACCCAATTTCGGCCGATTAGCTTATGTAATGTGCTGTTCAAAATCATTACAAAAGCTATGGTTGGGAGAATGAAAGGGATTATGAATAAATTGATTGGCCATGCGCATTCTAGCTTCATCCCTGGAAGACTTAGTGCTGACAACATTGTGGTAGTGCAGGAGGCCGTTCATTCTATGAAAAGAAAGAAAGGATAGAAAGGGTGGATGCTACTAAAGTCGGACTTAGAGAAAGCATATGATAGGGTGCGTTGGGACTTTCTTGAAGACACATTAAGAGCAGTTGGCTTGGCGGAGGAATGGGTTGGAAGAATAATGGAATGTGTCACAGGTCCAGCGATGAGAATCTTGTGGAATGGGGAAATGTCAGAGTCCTTTAAGCCAGAAAGAGGGCTTCGGCAAGGAGACCCATTGTCTCCATATTTGTTTGTGTTGTGTATGGAGAGACTTTGTCATTTGATAGATGGGGCAGTGTTGGAGAATAAATGGAAACCTATTAGTTTGTCGAGAGGAGGACCAAAGCTTTCGCATATATGTTTTGCTGATGATCTGATACTGTTTGCGGAGGCATTGGTGTCACAGGTACGGGTGATCAGGCGAGTGTTGGAGACGTTCTATAGAGCATCTGGACAGAAAGTGAGTCTCCCAAAGTCCAAAATATTCTTCTCTCACAACGTCACGAGGGAGAAAGTGGAGTTGATTAGTCGTGAAAGTGGTATTGAAACAACGAAGGAGTTGGGAAAATATTTGAGAATGCCAATTCTTCAGAAAAGAATAAATAAAGATACCTTTGGTGAAATTCTAGAGAAAGTGGCCTCACGGCTGTCGGGTTGGAAGAGGCAGACTCTAAGTCTTGCAGGAAGGGTAACACTGACGAAGGCGGTGCTATCTTCAATTCCAGTCCATTTGATGAGCACGATTCAACTTCCTGTTAGTACACTTGATAAACTAGATGGTTTATCGTGAAGCTTTATATGGGGAAACGGTCAACACTTTGTTTCTTGGGACAAAGTATGCAAGCCGAAATCTGATGGAGGTCTGGGGATCAGAGTTCCAAGGCACATGAATAAAGCGTCGATAGCCAAGGTAGAATGGCGTTTGTTGCATAATAAGGAGAGCCTATGGGCTAAAATCTTGCGGAGTAAGTACGCCATAGGTGATATCCATGATCCATCGTGGATGGTAGCAGGTAAGAGAGCTTCTTCCACCTGGAGGAGTGTGGTACTGGTGATACGGGAGGTCATTATGAATGGGCATAACTGGGCTATTGGGAATGGGAGACGAATAAGATTCTGGACTGATAGGTGGTTATCGGTTCAGTCACTAATGGAGGTTGTGATTGCAGATCTTCCGGAGGGGTATGAGAATGTAACATCCAGAGAGTTATGGCTGGAGGGTGGGGGTTGGGACCTAACCAGAATTTCTCCCTTTATTACTGAGGAGACAAGACTTGAGCTTGCAGTTGTGGTAGTGAATACTGTATCTGAAGCGCAAGATAGATTATCTTGGGGGGAAACATCTAATGGCCAGTTTACTGTAAAACCCGCTTACGACCTAATCGCACGAGATGATACGCCCATGCCACAAATGGGTGGTTTCTTTAGGAGCATGTGGCGCGTGATCGCTCCAGAGAGAGTGAGAATGTTCCTCTGGCTGGTGGGGAATCAAGTAATAATGACAAATGTAGAAAGATACAGAAGACATTTGAGTGGGACTGATGTTTGCAGGTTTGTAGAGGAGGAATTGAAACAACATTGCATGTGCTTAGAGACTATTCTGCGATGAAAGGAATATGGGATAGAGTTTTACCTCATGCGAAAAGACAAACCTTCTTTTCGATGCCGTTGGTCGAGTGGTTGTATCAGAATCTTTGTGATAAATATGAGGAGAGTGGAGTTCCTTGGGCAACGATGTTTGGTTTGGCTATTTGGTGGGCATGGAAATGGAGATGTGGGAATATATTTGGAGAGCACCGGCTGTGGAAAGATCGCGTTGGTTTTCTACGGAACTTGGTGAATGAAGTGATGTCAACACAGGTGGTGGGGAGAATGGATTTGGATGTGGGGTAGAGGACTGAAGTAATGATTGGATGGACTACTCCTCGCGTGGGGTGGATGAAGCTGAATACAGACGGGGCTTCTCAAGGTAACCTGGGACCGGCTTCTGCTGGAGGTGTAATACGGAATGGTGAGGGTGAGTGGTGTGGTGGTTTTGCTAAATATTGGTAGGTGCTCTGCTCTGTTAGCGGAGTTGTGGGGTGTTTACTACGGTTTGGTGATGGCATGGGAGAAAGGTTTTCAGAGAGTTGAGGTGGAAGTGGAATCTAAAATGGTGGTGGAGTTTCTTACAACAGGGATTGGAGATGCTCATCCGCTGTCTTTCCTGGTACGTTTGTGCCATGACTTTTTAACAAGGGACTGGTTGGTCTGCATAGTTTATGTGTATAGGGAAGCAAACCGCTTAGCTGATGGTTTGGCTAATCTTGCATTTTCTTTTCCGCTTGGGTTTTATGAATTTGATGTTGCACCAATTGAGGTGGTTAGTATCTTGTGTGAGGATGTCAATGGACCGTTAAGGGCACGACGGATTCAAATGTAGTTTGAATTTGTTGTTTTGAATAAATTTGGGAGAGGTTTTCTCCCAGTTTCTTACCAAAAAAAAATAAATGTATAATTTCTAATAAGAAAAGAAAAAACAAATAAGTAGATGTTAATATTAATTTCAGTTTTTAAAATGCGGGTAAGGAAATATTTTTAAATGTTAATTCAAATTTTAAATATTTTTAACTGTTTTTAAACGGGTAGGTTTACCCTAGTAAATAAATAGAGTTGATTTGATTATTTTAATAGTAGTTTCAGTTTTACATTTGTTTTAAAGTTTTAAAAAAAAATCTAATAATTTGCTGACAGAACATATTATTTTTTTAGAATATTTTCAAAATGATCATTTGATTTTGAGAAATTTGCAACTTTGCAGATTAGCCATCCAACTTCTAAATAGAAAATTCGTTTTAAAAGTTTTCGTTGACTTTTGAAAATTAGTTTCATACAAAAACCAATGTTAACCTTCCCATTTTTTTAATATAAGATTGTGTGGTTAAATTTACGAAAAAGTATCAACTTGGAGATCCCCTCTAATTTAAGCATACTGTGGTTGGCAAACTCTAGTATTAATTTTAAATATTCAACCAACTATCTGAGCATTATTCTTTTCTTTTTTTTTTGTTCACGACTGAGCATTTTCAGTGCGAGACCATTTTAAATAAACAAAAAAAATCGCAAGGGGGGTTATAATATAATAGAGCCATACCTGGTCAGGGGTCTGTATGCGACTGCATGATAACTCTAACCAACTTTTCCTTTCCTATGATAAAATGTTTTAAAACACAATCTTATTATATATTTATTTACTAACCCAAGAACGTAACCTTAAAATGCTGTATCGAATCATATGCATTTTAATATAAGAATAAGAAATTCATTTTAAGGAGGAAGAAATCATGGGCTATTCTTGATTTCGACGCTCTTTGATATCTACCAAAGTCCACATGCTTGTTTAACTATCAAATTGCTTTTAAATCATATTTATAAATAAAATTTTGCTTTTTCGTCGACAATGAAGGAATCGTCCAAAAAAGTTGAAGCTGATGAAAGCAGTGTGACTCTACCCCATCTCCCAACTTGGCACACACCACATGCTCTCTCTCTTTTTATCTCTTTCCCCTCTCTCTTTCTCTTCCTCAGCTTATTCTCTCTAATGCTCATTGTTTTGTCAAGCAAAAAATGGAAGTTTTACTCTATGGACGACGAGATCCTTCCCTAATCCTCTAATCAGCAGGTAACTCATCTTTTGCTTAGAGTAACTCTTTTGTTCTTATAGCTTAAAGTGGAGATTTGTTATTTACTTAGCTTACAACAAAAAATTAACAAATATTAAAACAAAAAAAAAGTTGTGATAATATTGGAGAAAAACTTCTTTACCATATATGGTGAGACATCAACTTTATCTCAGTCTTCATTTTATTTCCTTTTTTCTACTTATAGCATCATAAAAGTGAGAGGTGTTGAGTAAAAACAATTTACCATTGGTTTTGCATCTTTTATTTTTATCATAACCATTGGTTTTGCATCTATTGATGAATATATAACCCTCAAAACCCACTTTCTCTACAAAGGTTAAACAATAAATGTTACTCTTTCCATTAGTCTCCATATAGATCTTATTCCCCAAAAAATCTTGTAAAGGTTGCAAGTAGTTTTCACAAAAAGGGTTGTAAGTAGTAGACAAATAATTTTAAAAGGATGATTTTGACAGCTATTGATTAGTTAATCCGCATCTGTAAAAAACTTTTGATAATGAAATGGTAAAGGAGGGTCCTACATCTTGAAGGATTGTGCCCCCACAAACTCAAAAATGTGAATTATTGATAAGCAAAAAGTTTTTGTGATGAGGGTATCTTTTGTTGTTGTTGTCATAGATGTGGATGAACTTGTGATAGAAGCTCTTGCGCACCGAAAATAAAAAATACAAAAAAAAAACAATAATTCTGCTTCCTCTGTGGCCACCTTACAAAGAGATCCACAAGTGTGTGTGTGTTTAAGGTATGTTACTGAGAAGCCAAAGTTAAGGTTGATTTTTCTTGTAAGTAGAAACCAAAAGTTATTACCATATGTGATCTATAAAAGCCTTTTCAAAGCAACCAAAAGTTAGTTTCTAATGAGATTTTGTGATTCTTTCAGAATTTTGGTGGTCAGTGTCTGAATGGAGTGTGAATGGGAAAATTTAATATCTTTTGGTACTTCATCAGCTGAAATTCCAAGAAAGCTACGACCACCAATGGATTGGGAAACTGATGATTTTGATTGTAGCTTTGCTACAGCTGCGTACGGTAGTGGTTGTGGTGTAGCTCAAGCTTTCTCAAAAAGCTCAAAGTCAGATTCCATTAGCTCTTCATCACCTGAAGCGAGAACAGTCAACTTCACATCAGGGGAGTTAGCAAAAGGAATCAACACATCTACGAGTCTTGAACTTTCCTTTGGCTCTAGTGATCATCCAGTTCTTGGTCTAAAGCTTGGAAAGAGAACATACTTTGAAGACTTTTGGGAAGTGGAGAACGCAAAAACCTCGACACTTCCGGAGAGCCTTGTGTCATCATCTTCTGCTTCTCCCGTGAAGAGAACAAAATCTTTTCCTCAGAAGTTACAAACTCCTCGTTGCCAAGTTGAAGGATGTAACCTCGATCTCTCGTCAGCTAAAGACTATCATCGTAAACATAGGATCTGTGAAAACCATTCAAAGTTCCCTAAAGTCGTTGTGAGTGGTGTAGAGCGTAGGTTCTGCCAACAATGTAGCAGGTAAAAGTGGTTTTTGATCAGTTTGCTAAACAGCATTAAAGACAACGTATGACTTTTATGGTTCTTTTTGGTTCTCGAAAGGTTTCATTGTCTGTCTGAGTTTGATGAGAAGAAGCGTAGCTGTCGCAAGCGTCTCTCAGATCACAATGCAAGACGTCGCAAGCCAAAGCATGGGAGGACATATGGTATATACAACAACATTATTAATACTATTTTATATAATAATAATAATTATTATTTTTTATACAACAATAATTTCTCTTTAACTTTTAGAAAAAATATGAATTTGGTAAGCATTTAGTAGTTTGGAGTTCACAATAATTGTGTGCATGCAGATGGGAAACAACAGATGGATTCTGTATGGAACAGATTTGCTCTTATATATCCAAGAAGTGAGGAAAAGTTCCTATGGCCAAATCCAAAACCTATACCATCAAGAGGTTTAATACAGCAACCTGGAAAGACTAGAGCTGAGTTGTTCAGTAAAGGTTTGTTTAATTCTTTCTTTTTGTTTATATATTGATCTTTGGTTAAAAGTATATATTTGTTCATGATTTTGATGTTTTATGTTTGGATATTTTAGAAAAGGTGACAATCTCTTCAAGCATGGGTGCTTCTCAGGATCTTGGCGGCGCTCTCTCTCTTCTGTCAAATTCAACATCATGGCTTCCCTCTGACCAGCCAACACGGTTTTCCCTTAATCACCATCCCACAACCAACCTCCAACCCATGGCTCACCGGTCTGTGACTCAACTCAGTGACTATTGGCAGCCGGACCCACCAGCTGTTGAGGGCCCAACTGGTCTACATAAAAATGGTGTAGACCAGTTTAAAGGCCAGTTCAATGAGAACTACTTCAGCTTGAACCAGATTTATGACTGAATATGTATTGCCTTGAAATCCTAATAAGATTTTGTGGAAGGATCATGCATGCATAGTGTTAACGTTACTATAGAAGGAGTGAAACTTGCTAAGACGCCAAATCCTCTCTTCTTTCTTTTGTCCATTGATTTTTTTTTTGGGTTTGAGAAAGCTGTGACAATTAATCTTATAAATCTTGTCATGTTGGTAAACATTAGAATTTTCATATTTTGTACTGATAGTGTAGCAAGCTACAAATTGATCAAACGCATGATGATGTATATGATCTTTGGAAGTAACGTAAAAGAGATCAGATATTTGATCTATAGATACAAACTTACATTAATGTAGCGGAAGCTTCTAGGGATAGAAATAGTAATCCGTTGATTCTGAGAATACCCAGAAAACTACCGATAACAGAACGATCTTAATTAGTGTAAGAATACCTCACTACAAGAAAACATCGTTATTCTGAGGGACATTCCGAGGGAAAATGAATTCCTCGGAAATTTCCGAGGCAATTCCGAGGATATTCCGAGGAAACGTAAATTTTGTGTTTCCTCGGAATATACCGACGAAATCCCGAGGAAACAAGAATCCGTCGGAAAATTCGGATGAATTTCCGAGGACCGATGTGTTTCTCGGAAAAACCCGACGAAAATCCGAGGATTTATTATAGCCGTTAAACATTCCGAGGATTTATTATAGCCGTTAGATAGACGTTGGAGATTTTTAAAAATTCTGAGGAAAATCCGAGGAACTAGCCGTTGCCGTCGAAATTTCCTCGGAATTTCCTCGGAAATGTCGGCAGATTT